>CM077438.1:0-102947 GCA_039654765.1 Mylopharyngodon piceus
TGAGACAGGAACCAGTGTTTCTTCCATATGACCAGGGAACGAAGGCATCTGCGCGTTACTTTGATCGTACGAAATGGGTTGCCCCTCAGGAAAACCCCCTGGTCCTGAGCCACCACTGTAAGGGTCTCATGTACAGTAGGCCAAAAGGTATCACGTTGACACTGCCGCCATGAGCCCTAACAGTCTCTGAAACTGCTTTACAGTGATGGATTGGCCTAGCTTGATTCTGGACACCGCCGCCAGAATTGACTCGATACGTGCAGGAGACAACTGTGCCCGCATCGTAACCGAGTCCCATATCACTCCCAGATACGCCGTCCTCTGGACGGGAGTTAGTATGCTCTTTTTCGTATTCAGTCTCAGCCCCAGGCGTTTCATGTGGTTGAGCACAACATCTCGATGCTGTGCTGCCAGCTCTTGAAACTGAACTAACACCAGCCAGTCGTCTATATAGTTGAGCACCCGAATTCCCTGAAGTCTGAGAGGTGCTAGAGCAGCATCCATGCACTTCGTGAATGTGCGAGGAGAGAGCGCTAGGCCAAATGGAAGGACCCAATACTGGTACGCTACGCCCCGAAAGCGAACCTCAGGAACTTCCTGGGTCCCGGACAGATGGATATATGGAAATACGCATCCTTCAAGTCTATCGTGACAAACCAGTCCTCGGACTTGATTTGACTCACGATGAGAGGCAACGTCAGCATCTTGAACCGAAATCTCCTCAGAGAGCGGTTGAGCTGACGAAGATCTATAATAGGACGCAATCCTCCATCCTTCTTCGGAACTATAAAATACCGGCTGTAGAACCCGGTGTTTCTCTCTGGGGGGGAACGATATCTATGGCCCCCTTCGCCAGTAGAGACTGAACTTCCTCCTCCATAACTTGTGCCTGCTCGGGGCCCACCACCGTGTTCAAAATTTCGTTGAACCTTGGTGGGCGAGACCCGAACTGAAGTCTGTAGCCCTTGCAAATAGCGCGAGTGACCCAACTTGACACATTGGCTAGATTTTCCCATGCTGATAGAAAATTCACTAAGGGTACCAGCCTCTCGGGGCCAGCCCCGGCCACATTCGATGGAGCAGGTTTGGTGCCCTGAAGCGCGTCCGCGGCAGGGATCAACCGATTTAATTTTTCTACAGGCCTCTCTACTGAGAGCGAACCCCCCAGAGTCACAAGAGTGTGTGAACACTGAGGTTTGGGTTCGTTGGAAACCGTTGTGCCCCGAGGCGCCGAGGGCAGCGGGGTTAACAAATCAATTTCCTGAGGGCTCCATGGAGGAGCAGCTGTAATGAGCTCCTGCCCTGGAGGGGGCACCCTCAGAGGCCTGACATGACCGTCAGGGCCTCTTTCCCGAAGCCCATATGGACAGAATGACGTTCCTCAGATCCGTCTTCTCCCTTTGGGGCTTCGGTTGAGAGTGTTGCTTCTGCGCCTTAGGTTTTGCAGGGGGCGCTCGAGAGGCAACACTCTCTTTCTGTGCCTGCTGGTATGAGGAGCTAGGCGCATATAGGCGGGGCTGCTCCTTGGCTGCAGACCCCTGGGACTTGGATTTCAGCGGGATGAACCTCTGAAATGCTGCCGCCTGCTTTTTTGATTCCCGAAATCTCTCGACAACCGTAGAAACAGCGTCGCCGAAGAGACGACAGCGGGACATCAAGGAGGAAAGTTCTATCCCTCTCCTTAATGCCTGAGAGGTTCAGCCAGAGGTGCCTCTCCGTTGCCACTGAAGCTGCCATGGAGCGGCCGATGGCACGAGCCGTCTCCTTTGTGGCACGGAGATAGATCAGTGGCCCGATGCAGCTCTTTAATATTGTCGGGCCGCACCTCATCAGCCTCATCCAAGTCCCTCAGCAGGTCGGCCTGATATGCTTGTAAAATGGCCATTGTGTGTAAACAGGCACCGGCCTGACCTGCTGCCATATACGCCTTGCCCACCAAAGATGTAGTACGGCATGGTTTGGTGGGCAGTGTCGGGGCTTTAAGGGACGACGCAGCTTCAGGTGATAAATATGCAGCCAGGGTCTCTTCAACCCTGGGCATCATCCCATAGCCGTTCTGTTTGAGCCCCACCAGAGAGGAATAATGATGAACGGTGGGGCTCGAAAGCCTGGAAGAATATGGCTTATTCCAGGATCTCGACACCTCAGTGTGGAGATCCTGGAAGAACGGCAAGCCCCGACGTGGAGGTTGCTGAGCTGACTGGAGGAAGCGCTCATCTAGCTTGCTTCTGCTGCACTCCTCCTGTCTCTCGGCCAGCCAATCGATATTTAATTTCACCACGGCACGAGACACAACCTCCACAAGCTCCTCATACTGTGGTGATTGGGCTAGCGAGTCACCCAAATCACTCATCTCACAGTCAATGCTGAGAACATCCAGTTCCTCAGAACCAGACGGACTCAGCACCAACGGCTCGCACGGGGCGGAAGAAACCGCAGAGCGGGCTGTTGAGCACTGGGCCCAGCGGTTGAGGGTTAAGAAAGGGCCGCAGCCGTGTCAACCCCCGCCGCTAGGTCCATCTGCGAACCCCACGACTGCAGACGCCGAGCTGCCTCAGCAGCCGCGGGACCTGAGCCGCGGGGAACGCCAAACTGGCCGCTCTCGGAAAAATGGGCCAGCCGCTCCCATACAACAGACACAGAACTCGTGTGCATCTCCCTCCGTGATAAAGCGAGGACAGGGAGGAATGCACGGTCTAAAGTTCTGCTGTTGCTTATTTTCACTCGCCATTTCTAATAATGTGAGATATATATTGTCTACGGGACAAACAACACCAAATAAGACAGACAGGAGACACAGAACGCTTGTTGAAGATCAGAAAGCTGAAACAGCTGTGTTTGCTGGCTCCTTTATAGCTTCCGTGTTCCGCCGGCGTACGTCACGGGATGACGTTGCACCAATCACGATTGGACTAGTTGTACACGTCTTCAGGAGCGCTTACGCTGAAGGGATTCCCCAAAGCGTTTCCATGGCGACGCAGCGCGAGTTCCCTCGAAAGGGAAGTGTGTTTACACATTCTTCAACCAATTTGGTTTTAGTTCTTGTAATGGTCACTATAATGTGTGCGAATGTGTGTCTTACCCTTTCTATAGAAGACAACATTGAGAAAATCCTCTGCTTGCTTCTCAAGTTTGTTAATATTGGACTGCTCTTGCTTGAAGCTGTCCGCTTCTGATAACACTTGGTTGTTCAAGCCAACCAAATTTTCCTAGAGAGAAAATAAAATGAGAGACTAAATTAATTAAATTAAAAAAGCGAATTAAAGACAAAAGCAATCATATTTGAAACTTCATTAATAAAAGAATTGCATTCAGAAAAAAAAAAAATTACTTAGTCTTTTTACCTGAAAAATGGATGTGTGCTATATGATGTATGGTACATATATGGTACAATGATGTTGTACCAATGTACCACTCAGATTGTTAGCTGCTAAAATTGTCAGCAAATTTGTGAATACAATAACTGTACTGCCATTTACTTTCAAAGAAAGAAAAAGATGATTTATCGTTTGAGGTTTGTTGTATAGAAAAACTTCCTTTACAGTTCACCTGTCACATCTGAAGAGGTGTTGTCAACTAATACCTTAACAAACACTACAAGAGTTATAATAATAACTAGATGAGTAAAGTTCGTAGACAAACTTTAAGTTGGCTTGAAAAAGCCTAGCCAGAAAGTTTGGAGTAGTTTTAAAAGCTTTTCAGTTTGAAGCTTTTCAGTTTGAAATAGTTTAAGTTTTGTGTGTGAGTGAGTGTGTGAGTATGTGAGTGTGTGTGTGTGTGTGAGTATGTGAGTGTGTGTGAGTGAGTATGTGAGTATGTGAGTGTGTGAGTATGTGAGTGTGTGACTGTGAGAGTATGTAAGTATGTGAGTGTGTAGATAGATAGATAGATAGATAGATAGTTAGATAGTTAGTTAGAAAGTTAGTTAAATAGTTAGATAGTTAGTTAGTTTATGAGTTTGAATGAGTTTAAATGGCTTAAAAATAGTACATAGAATGGCAGCTTCATTGAGTCTAATGGGCTTCAGTGTGTTTAGATTTAAATTTGTGACAGTTGGAGGTTGATGGAAAGTTCAGATTTTCAATGCAAGTCTATGGGAGTTTTTCCAAGTTTTGATCCGCATTTTTAGGAAAACCCTAAGTTGGATCAGTCTGAAAAGATATAGCAACTAACTTCAGAACAGTCTGAAGGTCTGAGCCGAGTTTGGTGGTTGTAGTTTTAAAGCTCTAGGAGGAGATGCAGTCTAAAATTTGGCTCAGAAGAAGAAGAAGAAGTTTATATAGCTTTTTCAAGCCAAATTAATAAGTTTATAGAGTAGATCAGTAAGTTGGCTTTTTAAAGCTAACTTAATTACCTGTCATCTGAATGATAAACATTCCTGGAAGTGTTAATGAGTATCTCCTATGTTTTTCTTTTTATTCAAAACCAGTGATCTATCTACTACAGATATATTTAAAGTGCTGCATGGTTGAAAACATTGCATGACTCAAGTTGAAATGTGAAATTGCTAATGCATTGTTTGTGGAAATACATAGATAAGAAAATAAAAGTGAGATTAATTACCTTCACTTTTTCACGTCTTAAGCAGCAAAAGAGACAATTTTCATTAAATGACCAATCTGACACACCCTCTGGCTCACAATCTGTAAGAAAAAAGAAATGGTATTACTGAAGTGCTATCCTTTTACAAACAAACAGTGAAAACACTGCAACAAATGACAACAAACATTTAAAAAGAATAATATTCTGTGTTTTTCTTGCACTGACAATTTTTCAGTAGCAACCTAAACAATATTTTGTCCATGTGCTATGTTTCTTATATTAAAGTATTAAAAAAAAGAAGAAGAAGAAAAGAAAGAAGCCTTCTTTTTGAGAAAATCTCAGAAGTTCAGAAATACTGGTACATCTTCCACCATTTTTTTCCATGCAACAGACACTAGAGGTTTGAGGTCAGAAGTCCTAAGATAGTTAGTGTGAAGAGTTAACATAATTCAATTACTACTCTTAATGAAATGTGCAACACAAGTGAACTTTCCTTTTCTAATTTCAGTGTGTTGAGTTTGTTGATATTTATATTTTTTGATATTTTTGATATCTTGATATTTTTGTTATACATATTCTCAGTAAATTATCTAAATATTGATGTATTTGCTCTAAAATGGTTAAGTTTTTTTTTTAAAGAGAAACCATCATTCTGACCAAGCAAAACAATGTAAAATAAATAATAATGTTATATGAGTAGTATTTAACTACATATATTTTTACTAGTACTGTCAATTGATTTAAAAATATTAATTAAATTAAATCACATTGAAAACTGTGCTGCAAACAATGGCCCATTTATTTCTAAAGGTTCGAAAGAGGGGGTGGAAAATGGGGGGGGGGGTTAAGTGATAAAACTTGACCCCTTATATGACCCCTTTAAAAAAATTTCTTTGTTATGATCCTTGGCAGATTATATTTTCAACGCTATGTCTGATTGTAGCCGCTGGCTAACAATCACATGACAAGGTCATTCTGCTTATTTTTAGGAGTTGCCGTCTCTTACCGACTGACTGCAAAATAACCCAAGAGGAGACAATATTTCTATTCTAGACTACTCCATGTATGTGACAGGTAAATTAAACAAATGAAGTGTCACAAGTATATATATTTGATAGTGAAAAAGAACAGAGAAATGTCCTTAAAATTATCAAACACAAAATATATTTATCAATGGACATTAATATGAACTGTTCTTGAAAAAATAAGTATTTCTCTCATAATATGTCTCATATGTCAAAACGTGGAGAAAAAGGTCACGTGTTGCCATATAGAATTCTATTCACTGTGTGAAGTTTTAATTTGCACTTCAAGTGCTGCAAAAAAGAACGGTCACACTTTAGAATAGGGTCCAATTCTCACTATTAACTTACTATGAATTACGACTTTTGCATCAATAAACTCCTAATCAATGCTTATTAATAGTTAGTAAGGTAGTTGTTAAATTTAGATATTGGGTAGGAATTGGGTAGGATTAGGGATGTAGAATATGGTCATGCAGAATAAGGCATTAATATGTGCTTTATAAGTACTAATAAACAGCCAATATCCTAGTAATATGCAACAAAACATAAAGGCCACGTTTATATTCCATGCTCATTTGTGCAAAAAAATAGTTAGCTTTATGTAATTTGATGATTTAAGCTCATGAATTGTTCTTTTGAGTGAACAATTAAGTATTTATACAAACAGAAACAGACAATTTGAACATTTTCTGGTTTTACGGTTGACCCGGTGCTGTGCAATTAGACTAGTGTTTTTTATTTTGTGAATTTACAAAATGACTAAAGGGCTTAAAATAGAACTCTGAGGTACTCCAGAACAAAAGAGGAAACTGGGTGTTTTTCAACTGAGCAATTTTGTTTTAGTGGACAAAAAAAAAAAAAAATCTTTAAACAGTTTCATTCTATAACTAGTTTATTTAAAGGTGCGGTACAAAAGATTTGTCCATCGAGCAGTGGAGGCATAAAACTACCAAAAAAAAGTTCCTCCGCGAGTAATTTGGAATTATGTGAGTTGGGCTTTGGCTTAGCCTTTCAGCTAGGGATGGACCGATACCATTTTTTAAGGACCGAGTACGAGTACCGATACTTTTTTCTAGTACTCGCCGATACCGATACCGATGCCTATACATTTGTTAATTTCTCTCTCTCTCTCTCTCTTTTTTTTTTTTTTTTTTGGTGATGTTGCAGTTTTCCATGCACAACACTGTGAGACTAATGAATGTAGGACAGCTCCTTTATTATTACTCCAATGAAAAAAGTAATAATTTTTATGTGCTTGTCACAAACTAAAAGAACAAAAATTTCACAGTGTCTAATAACCTTCAAAGGGCATAATTACCAATATATATAATTGTTGTTATATAAAAAGAAATTTACAAACAAATTACAAGCAATACAACAAATACTATAGAGATACAAATTAAATAAACTTGTTTTTCAGATACAGTAGGTTTATTTACCATGTATACATTTATTTAACATCTTTTGTTGTTTTATTAACATTAATGACAAATATAGGCTGCGGTCCCTACTGACACATATCCTGTTTTCACCCAAATGTTTACGTCCACTTAAGCCATAACCGACTGTATTTACGTGAGATACTCCACACCATGGACATTTTGACAACTATGTGTGCATTTGACCATTCAGGAGCAACAGGGTGCGAACTACGGGGAAGCAAGGGGGAGCTCGGCTCCCCTGAAAACGTGATTTGTGAAATTTTGGGGGGTCTCAAAAAATATTGACAATGTGTTATTTTGACGTGCAATTTCAGTTTTGTGTAATGTGATCATCGTGGATTATTATGTGTAAAATTGCAAAAATATCATTCATTCATGCATGACGGCGATTTAAACCTAATTCACTTCAATAAAGATAACTATACATGCTATTCTTGTCATGAGCATCAAGGTGTGGGGGCGCTGCGGTGCAAATTCCACTCATGTTTAGTACGTTAACTCGAACAGCAAAGGAAGCTGACCCCAGGCCTGTGTTAAGGTAAGGCATGTTATTCGCAATTATGTGTTGTGGCTGGGTTGTTATAGCTCTGCGTGACTCTCGATGTATTAGACCTAATTGAACGGAGGAATTTTGGTATTCTTCTGTAGCCTGACGAGTAACTTTAACCGTTGTTCATGTGAACTCAAAGACAGCCTGATGCTTTGTTTATCAAGGAGAAAGGAGAACTGATCGCGCACAAGAAACAGAGAGAGCGCGCGCGAGACAGAGAGCGCTTCTGGTCTGTGTCATTCAGCGCGATTCCGCCTATCCCGCCTTCACTAATCGATAATGAATTGTGATTGAAAGCATGCAGTTCGCAATGTGTGTGTTGTCATCATTAATTTTGAAGTATTTCCACACCCCTGAGGCTGACATTGTTTCTGCTGCTGCCGCCGGTGTCTCTGTGCACGGAAAATTCTGTCAGTTGCGTCATGTGAGGTATCGGTCTTTGGTATCAGGGGTATTTTAACGAGTTCGAGTACAAGTACATGAGCTTGGTATCGGGCCCGATACCGATACTGGTATCGATATCGGTGCATCCCTACTTTCAGCCTGAATGAATATGATGGTTTGAGGCCTACTGGTGTATCTGTGGTTACAAGCGCTCATTTTATCAAAGCGAATGTCACTAATGACGTCAAAACCCCAATAACTTAAGAACTCCTCAAATCTCTCTCTCACTTTTAGCTGCTCTCATTAGGGGTCAGCACAATGGATCATCTGTACATTTATTTGGCAAAATTTTATTCCAGATGCCCTCCATAACTTCACTAAATCTCAGATTATGTATTATGTTTAAAGTGTTCTGAAACTGAAATGACACTTAACATTTTAACTTTTTTGTCTTGCTAAGGCTAATTTCATAGCTAGCATTAGTGTTGAAATTAATCATTTCTACAATGCATTGCAATGAGGACGTGGATGATTCTGCATCGATGCAATAGACCATAATCGATTATAGCCTACTGACGTTTCTCTGACGTCATTCGTTGCATACATGCTTCTCGCGCTAGCGTAAAATGACTGAGGGAGCGAAACACAAAAGTGAGTAATAAAAAAAATGCACCTACTGTTTTAACATTTACAGTGTGCGACCGTGTGCATGCGAGTGTGTGTGAGATAGAAAGTGTGTGCATGCGAGCATGTGTGTGAGCGTTATTATAACTTAAGTACACTTTACAGTTTCATGCGGTTTTAGTATTTACTAGGGTTTATTAGTTCTAAATGCTCATGTCGTATGCTGTGTTCAAACTTAAGTTTTGTTTGCTACATACAGGAAGTGTACTTTCTTGGAGCAGATAAAATAAAAAGGGAGTTCATATATCTGACTGCTTGTATTTATTGATGAAAATGTAGCCATGTGCAGTAATATTGAAATTGAGGATGCAATGCATCATGATGCATTGTGGAATCGAACGAATCATTGACATGAAAATCGTAATCGAATTGAATCGTGAGACCAGTGACGATTCACACCCCTAGCTTGCACTGTATGTATTTTGAACATATATATATTTTTTAACTTTTTCATAGATTGACAAATTACAGGTTGAAAATTATTGGAAAATATGCACAATAAAAAAAAAAAAAATCTTTTTAAAAGTGATATTAACCTCAATTTTTTTCCATTATTTATTTTTTTCATTTTGAACATGCTCTTCACTGACACTGCTGTTTCTATAGTCTACCTATAGTAGAACAGCCAATAATTGTTGAAAAAACTTTAGAGGCAAAATTGTTTGTTGTGGCCAAATGTTTTTTTTAAATATACTTTGACTATGTAATAATTCATATATTTTAATGGATTTTCATAACTTATGATATAAGGTCAAGAACATGGCTAAAATAATAAAATCTGAACAAGACAGATAAAAAAAAGATTCAAATATGATCTTCTTTATTTAGACTGTAGAAATTTCCAACATAGAATTCTAAACTAAATCATCATTGTAATCTTCATCACCATCATATAAACTGTAACACTGACCTTGAAAGAGGGTAAGATCTTTTACGAGTCCTGGTCCAAACAGCCCCTCCAAAATGCTTTCAAACCCTGTGAAGACAAAGGTACATTCTTATTAGCTATATGTAAGGTCTACATGTACAAATCACATGTCCACCCACGTCCACCCCCACACATGCACAAACTGCTTTCAATTTTATGAACTAAATCAATGCTTTGCCAATTTAATACTGCCACTCAATTTAATTAACTGCAAATTCTGGATCAACGGCATAGTCGCTTGAATACACCCTGATGAATCCGCTAAAATAGGAAACAAAAAAAGATCAGTATTATTCTGTGTAAATGTTTTATAATAGTGATTTTGTACAAGCCCCGGAAATCTTAGAAAGGAACCAGATGCGATGCAGACATCTGAATGTCTGCACGTGTATGGCTGTAGTTTTACTCTGCTACCAGCTAATGCACAACACACTGTCAACTCCTAATTAAAAAACTGCCACCAAAAATATCAAAACTAAAAAAAAACAAAACAAATTTAAAGTTTTACAATAGCAGCCATCATAATAAAAAAATCAGCATTAGCAAAATAACATTTCTGTGCATTCTCTAGTCTAAACCGTACCATACACTTAAACATGAAAGTATCATAGTGGTATTTTCTTGAGATAAGGCAAATCCATACAGTTTGTTCAATGACATCCTTAGCTATGCTGTCACAATGATTAAGAAGAACATGATCACAAGTTTTTGTCCTTCAGGAGACTGCTGTCTTTCTGACAGAAACTGAAACAGCCAGGCTTAGTTAGTGTGATTCACTATTCATCAGCTGTTCCCACTGCAGTTTGCTTATAAAGCATGCATTCCAAATTGTTGCTGGCTACAAAGGAGGCTTTGAAAACAAAAATGAGCACTTCAAAGACTTCTAACATTCTAGTCCATTAAATGCACCACATTAATGCTAAAACTGCAGCGGTTTTTGAGCTCTAGTGGATAATTGCATTGGTACACAATGATCGAGCACTGTATATAGAATGCAAAGATATTTGTGATAAAGTTCATTTTATTAGATTTGTTTTGTAATTACATTTCACAAACATTTACACATTTTTACCATACTCTTCCCAAAATCAGTTAAAAACTCTTGACTTGATTTTATAACTGATACTGAGTTATATTGTATTAAATGCTTGTGAAAGTCAGTGTAGTTGTTCATATGATGTGTAGCTAAAGATAAACATTATGAGTTACTCGATACTGTAATCAAGAGAATTTTATCAAAATTACTGAATAAACTGTGTTGCCAAATAATGAGCAACGCAAGATGAGCCAAATTCCTGGAAGGAACACAACTAAGGGGGGGAGGGGGGGTTGGGTATTAAGTATTTTGTTTTATCATAAGTCTTGGTATAATACTTAATACAAAAAGGACTAATGCAAAAGGCCTGTTGGAGGACAACTGTGTGGGATATCGACACAGAGCGACTCATTCAACCCAACAAAACTAACATTCATTCACTTCACGGCCCTAAATCACCAAGAACAAATAAAGAATGCATTCCACACATACACAAAATTGAACAACAGTAAACTCAGGGTGGGGAAATGTCCCATGGAGGTGTGCGTGAATGTACAGAAACAAACCAATCAATTTGACACCAGGGAGGGTCACGTCAGCAGCTTTTTGTTTGAACTTCCTGGTGACCATTAATAGTCTATATATAGTGTAGTGGATGTATGAATAATTTACTTTCACTGGGCAACAAGCACCCATGTATCTAACCAGTAGATAAGATCGATATATCGTACAGAGTCTGAGTACTGCAGATGCTTGAAGGACACTATTTCCAAGATGTACATCTTATACAAGCATCCCACACAAGCTAACTGTTCAATATTAAATTTAATTAAATTTAACATAACAAACTGCACATTTTAATCTATATTAAGGACAGATTCTATAGAGGGCTCAGTTACTGTAAAAACATAATCATGCTTTTACCTATAATGCTGAAATTGGTATAAACTAGGGGTGACCCTGAATAGTCGACGATTCGAAGCTTCGATAGGAGGAGCCTGATTCGACTACCAATCTCACAGTCGAATCTTCGCAGAGGTGTTATGAAAGGAGATATGGGGGTGCTCAATATATATATATATATATATATATATATATATATATACACACACACACATACACACACCTAGTCACCTACCCATAAAAACTACATAATACCTGTCCTACATAATAAGAATTTGGTTTAAAACAGTCACCGCCAATGGAACAAATGATCTTTTATATAGGTTCTTTTTAGCCTGCGCCCCGAAGGTAGGGCCTCAAAGCAGGAATAGAGCGGATGAGTTCGGGCTGAATATACTGCGATCGCCTTTTTTTCCATAAAGTGTAAAAACAGCTCTTGCATTGTACTCTGTTTCTGGCTGGTGATCATATTTGCTTCATTAATTACTCGTGTTAATTTATTTTTCTGTCTCATTGTTAAATTACCATACCACGACACAATGTTATATGTTAAAATACTTTCAATCATCGATCTATAAACAATGATTAGCACCCTCCTTGTGTTGTATATGGTCCACATTTTCCTGGAATGATAGTTTAACATCAATGATTTTAGCTAAATATTTAAAATTTGAAACGTGCTTGACCTTTACACCTTTTATAGTAATTTGTTCATATGAAATAACAGCTGTACCTGTCCTATTTTGGTTTCCACAACATAGTTCCTTTGTCTTCTCAATGTTCAATTGTAGATGACTGTTATCAAACCACTGTACAAGACTTTCAGTATACGCATAATAGGTTAAACTATTCGTGTCCGTTTGGCAAGAGATTAAAACCAAGTCATCAGCGTATTTGATCAGGATGAGATCATCCCTGTTACATTGAAGTTCATTAATATAGACAAAGAAAAGCACAGGTGATAATACACATCCCTGTGGTAACCCTGAATTCAAGACTATACAATCAGATGAAATTCCATTAACACAAACTCATTGCCTATTTCTTAAATTCTCAATCCATAAAATCTTACACTTCTTACACCTAAATTTTGCAATCTTTCTTTTAAAATTTGCAGTTGTACAGTATTAAAGGCTGATGTAAAATCCATGAAAAGAATTCTGACATGAGCATTTGTTTTATCTAGGTGGTGCTGGGCCTTATGTAATAAGGTCAGAGAGGCATCCACCATGCTCCGATTGGGCATATAAGCAAATTGTAATGGATCTACAAAGCCTTTAATTTGTGCCATCAGTTTTTTACATAATATATGCACCATGCACTTGCAGAGAATAGATGTTAGTGCAATTGGGCAATCTAATTAAAATTCCTATAAAATTATCCCCTTAAAAAAAGTTTAGGGGATCGAGAAATGCCGCAAAGCAGATGTGACAATGTCTCTGAGCAAAGTTTGAGATTTCGCATTTTTACACATTAAACTGAGTACTGAACCATGAGGCACACCACTTGACATTTGGCCCCTTTGAAACAAACTTGGGATATTAACTGCTTCTGAATGAATATTACAATAATTTGTTAATATTTTGGCTTAATAGATTTTAGTAGGCTTTAATAGAATTTACTGTACAGTTTTGTTTTGTTTGTTTTTTTTTTTTTACATTTTTTGTTTGATTTTATATAATCAAATTGATTGCTAATTCAGGCTTAAAATATAGACTTTCCTAAAGGCTTGAGCTGTTGTCAATATTTTCCGGACTTCTTCTGTAACATTTTAAGGAACTAAGCACCGCCCAAGAGATCAATATCATCTTACATTAAGACTGGGGGGGGAAAAAAGATCTTTCTCTCCGGGGAGGACAATACCTTCATTAAATCATTAAAATCAGCATATTGGAGACGGTGCACACTTGCCTCCCCGTGGTTTATCTTAACCCTAAATTAAGCCAACTCCCTACCCCCAATCCTTAACATCCTTCATACACAGAAGGTAGAAAGGGGGTTGGGGTTGTTCTTTCAGGGGAAATCTGTGTCAACTACAACCATCTCTATCTGGTAGAGCTATTCCCGGATGGTTCAAAAAAGTCAGCGTGACAGCCAGGCCAAAAGCAAACAAATCAAATCACTGTGTAGAAGCTAAATTAATTTTCAAGAACAAATTGACAAATATAATTTACTAACACACACCTACATAAAGACACACATTAATCTTGGTTAAATCTTATGGATAGTCACTGCAGAAACATCTCTGATGGTAAGAGTAGATTCCGACATTTGGAAGAGGATGTCGCCCTTTATCCGGCCCCAAGCAGTTCCAAAGACACACACACACACACACACACACACACACAAAGAACAACAATCCAAAATATGATCCCAACCCTACCCCCACCCTCATTCTTCAGTCCACTGTTGTGTTTAAAGAGTAGTTTCTCCGCATTTCAAATGCATTTATCCAATTTCACTCCAAGCATATTCAAATTGGGGAGGGGTGGAGGAAAATGGGTCATTTCTCTTTGTTTGGTTAAGGAGTTAACCCACAAAAAAGCCGCAGTGTTTGAGAAAGCAATCCCAAACTGTGAAGAACCTGCCATTGTGACCCTGACGGCTATTCTATAAATTTAGAAAAAAAAAAGCAGCAACATTTTCCTGATAATTGTCTGACAGGAAGCTGTCGGCTGAAATTCAGTGTGGCGGCACGCAGGAGTCATGCTGCGCAGTTCAACGATCCTGTTGGGGCCAATGATTTATTCAGTGCGCCATGTGCCAAAAGCAGAACGTCTAATTAATTATCCAATTATTTAATTATCCAACTGAAGGCCACTGAAATGATTAGGAATTCAATTGTAAAACTCAGGCTTGACATCTTTTATTATTCCTTTGACATAAAAATAAATAAAATCACTTTATGTGCTCCAGTATTCACACACCAAGAAATGTAGCTAAAATACTATAGAGCTAATCTAAACTCATTTTGATAGGTCTCACTATCTTTAATATACTTTTTCAATACATTATACAAAAAAAAATATCTAAATAGTGTGAGGTTCAAAGCATGCTGGGAACACTAACAATTAGAAATATGAAAAGATGTATCAATGTATGATAACATCCACACCAATCTGTCCCAGAAAATAAAGTTAAAAAAGAAAATATAAAAATATAAAATAAAATACAAGCCTGAGACATCAATACAAGTACTACACAAGTTTCATCAGTTCAAAAAAGCTCAAAGAACTTTTAGGCATTATTAATGCCTGTAATACAAATACACTACAATGTGTATTTAGTGGTGGTTTGTTCAAACAAGCCCAAGAAAATGTAGGTAGGCAAACTCTGAGCTGAGAATAAATTCATTAAATTAGTATATAGTATCCATGATGTGAATATTATGAAAATTAGGGCTAGGTAAAAAATATAATTTTCTCTATTTTAATCGATATAAAAACTAAGTCTCAGATTTCAAATTCTGTCCATTTATTATGAAATTAAAAAAAACAAAAAACAAAACAAAAAAAAAAACGTTTTGGCACTGTTTAATGTGGCGTGACAGATTGCTGTGTCGCCTCAGTTCAAGAGAAGCGGCAGTTCAGTTACACATGAACTGATCATCTCCTCCGTTTTAATACCAGTTAATACCAGTCTTAATACCAGTTACAGCGTGAAATAAACATAAATGAACATCTGAAGGTATGCTAAGATACAGTACAACTTACTGAAATCTGTATCCTGTCTCGTGTAATCGCTCAATCGGTGTTTCAACCGCGGAAAGATGTCAAAAAAACAGCTTACAATATGTCACGTAACGTTACATTTACCTCTAAAAAACCATATTCAGTGACCATAAACTCGTTGGTCAGCTAGAAAAATGAACTTTGGAGAGGAGCACTTTGCTAAATATGTGCACCATATTTATTATAAGTTTTAATGTTCTTCAATACTTAATGCATGTTTGAATATATGACAGCCACCATTTAAATGTTTATATTTCAAAAAAAAAGAATTGGAGTAAAAATATAATTATGTAATTGTAAAGTTAGTATTATAACTTTCTTATTATAAAAACTTCCTTTGTAGCCTTTACAAATCAGTTAATTTTAAGCTTCAATATTAAAATGTAGTACCAACTGATTCTCATGTATAGTTTACGGCATTAGTTGAGAGATTTTTTTTCCCTTGAGAAAATTTGCCAAGTACTGTACCTGATATATATATATACAAAATAATCAATATCAAATTGAATTGATTCGGAATCGAATTGAATTGCAAGCTTGTGAATCGAAATCGAATTGAATCATGAAATTTGTATCAATACCCAGCCCTAATGAATAATATTATAACATTTATTTATAAATAATAGGAATAGTGTTGTCAAAAGTACCGGTACTTCGGTACCAAGTCGGAACTGAAATTTTGAAAATGTGACGATACCAGCATTTCTGTAGTACCGGGAGTACTGAGTATCCGGGTATATTCGGTACCCTGATAGGGCTGTGCCAGTATTTTACATGAATATGACACGAGTGAAGCACAAAGCTTTGTTTATAGAAGAGATAGGCTAATAGGTTAGCAATTAAATGTGACATCGCAGCCATGGAAACATTTTGGTTCATGCCGAATGAGAGAGGTACGTCATACATTTAAGCGTTGTCGGCTTTGTATTCTATTTTGTGAATCACGATCTGGTCACCCGATAAACGTTTCCTTCTTTTGGTTCGCTTTTAATTAGGCCTATTATATTTGCATTCTTTACTGTGGTAAAGTAGAAAAAACACCGTAGGACAGAAACCTTTTTGCTTGCACGTCAATTTCTATTTAACACAGTTTGTGCTTGTTATTAGACTTGATAAGGCGCGTCAAGTTTATTTGTATAGCGCGTTTCACACACTGGTGATTTTTAGTTTCGCTTTCTCTGGCAGCGCAAAATCAAACATAGCCTGAATGTCTGAAGATAAAACTAGCTCTTCAGACCTTTTACAACAAGTGTAAGTAGCTTGTAACATCAGGAGATAACATGAAGATATTATTAAAGAGAAATGGTCTCTTTCCTGCTCGTGTCCCACATTCCTCTCAACGCGCAGAGCGGTAGGCTATATGATGCATCTTTGTGTGGAAATAAAAAAACGAATGTTTTTTAGAATAATACTTCACTTTCTTATTATTTAGGTTACCATTATTTACTGATATTTATTTCATAGTTTTACAGGCTTTAGTGTGTCGTTTCACTGAAGGAATAGCTAAAATAAACACGCACGTCTGTTTCAAAATGGATGTTTGATCATTTGTTTAGGCCTATTTATTTTTTTATATTTCAAAATTTATTTCATTGAGGTATATATACACACACAAACATACACACACACGCTCCAAATATTTATATGTATGATTACCATCATATTTAATATGTTTTTAAAAATAGGCTAGTTAAATAAAATAGTAAAATAGTTCCAACAGATTTTCCTGTGGTACCGAAATTGGTACCGAGAACCGTACATTTTTACTGGTATTGGTACCGACTACTGGAATTTTGGTACCGTGACAACACTAAATAGGAATATTCAGTGTTTTATATTATTTTTTTTTCAGCAAGTTAATATATAAATATAAAAGATTCAAGTTAAATCAATTTAAAAGTAATCAATTTGACATCCATTTTCACATTCTTTACTAAAAGAATTTTAATTCACAAATCATTATCCTAGACGCAGTGACACTTTGCCTCATAAAAAAGCAGATCTCATTGTTTTCAAAAGCTTATATGTTTTATTCAGTGTTTAAGACACTCTTATTGTTAGTGAAGTAGAACAGATGTTGAGGTAATGAAGATTACCTTTGGCTGCTTATACTGCAGCTGGATAGATTCACCCTTGAGAAAGTAGATTTCTGCTCTTGTCTCAATCACCTGCAAGGTATGGCTAACAAATACAAACCAATGCTTAATGAATAGCGCAGATATCGCATGTGACTGCTGTTGGGGACTATGTGATATCAATAGACTGAAGTTCTCTATTCTTTGCTATATAGGTTTCCTACGCTTCAATTCACACGTTCTGCCAGATTCAATTCACTTCACTTCCAAATAAACTGTAAACACTGACACAAAAGCGTTGCCCACAGCTGACCTTGTCAAATGCTTTGAACATTTCCAAAAAAAGAAGAAAAAAAAGAAGAAAAAAAAAAGAAAAGAAAAAACATGTAGTAGCAGAACTAAAGTGAAGAAAGTTAATTTAACCTAGTCTTCTTTGGATCAAAACATACACCTTAATGAAAGCTGGAATGGAATTTTTATTTTTTAAAAACAAATGTACAAATAGCGTTTTTTTCTAAATGTTTGGCATTTATATCATGTATTTACCACATGAAAGTGGAAAGACAACAGAAAATGAGGAAGAGACATTTCGAATTCAAAATGTTGAAAGCTGGATTTGAACCTCCAGTGTCCGTGTGAGCATCATAGCCCAGCGGAATTAACCACTTTGCCATGGCTTTAGGTAATAGCTTAATGTTTCATTTTGTTCAGGAACTATAACTCCTAAAAACCTGTTTTCTTTCACTGCAGAAGCTTAAATAAAAGAGTGCCACATCACCTGTGTGAGATTAATGATATAAATAAGCGTACGTACGCTATTGCCATTTTGCCTTCGTTCACTATTTAATGCCCTCTATCCCCGTATTTCATACACAGACATCAAACTAATTAATTTGAAGGACTGCTGAAAAAGCTAATTATGAGGTCGCAAGGTGCACATATTTTATTATTAAAGAAAGAACAGAAAAAAGGAAGTTTATAGAGGCAGACTGGTTTTTCTCAGACGTGTGCTTCCTAACCTCAGGGCGTAAAAGAAGGTTTTTACACGTTGCTTAGTGACGCTGGGTGAGATCGCTATACTCTTAATTAGCCTTTCCTCCATCCCTTTGTCTCCTGCTGCCTGTCAGTCATTTTTTGGACTATATATATATATAACATGTTTGGATTGCAATTGAAAAGTTGTTTTAAAAAACTCTGCTTGTCTGGCTTTTGATTTCTAAAGGACACACGTAGTATAAAGGGGGAGGGGGGATCCAATCAAGAAAGCGACCCCCATCATCCATTTCATAAGGGTCTTTGTTTGCAGATGAATGACTAATTATGATCCTCAAATGATGTGGCGTAGCATCTGATGAAGTTAGGATAGTATTTATAACATGCTGGCCGTAACAGCAAGTTCTTAGAGAATGCTGTGGGAACATCTACTGCAGATGGAGGCATTAGATGAAGCGCAGTAGGTTAAAGGGGAAGGTACAATTATTACTAAAATGGTTGCATACTGCATCCACAGTGTATGAAGATTAAAGAATGACTGATTAGTTTTTAATATCAATACTCAGAGATCAGGGTGGCAGATGGTAGATATAATACTGATTATATACAGTATAATACAATTAAATTATAGCAAATTAGATCTATTGGAACTAAGTGAGGTTGACTAGTTAATTTAGACTTTTACTTAACTACAATTATATTTGTGATGTTTTAATTGGTACTTTAATTAGCATTTTGAGATTTAGCAACAAGGATTCAGTGGCCAGAACAGCCCAAAAGTTGCAGAGGCTCGACCGACTGAAGGAAGACATGAATATCGTCAATGCTGCCCTGGAGGACCCCTTCGACCATGCCAAATGGAGAAAGCTCTGCAAAAAAGCGGACCCTGCAGAGGAGCGGGATTAACTCTAGGACGAAGAAGAACTAGAACATGTCTGATCGTGGTTAAGTGAACCTGCAACTGCACTAGTTATTCAGGGCTTTTGACTGATTAGTCAACTAGTCATTCAGAAATCCCCACTGGGTTGATTTTGAAATTTCACACATCCCATTCCTAATTCAAGATCAGCAAAATGAATAGTTCACCCCAAAATCAGAGTTGATGCATTGGCACAGTTATCAGGCAAGAATCTCAAAATGGTCAAATAACAGTCAATAATACATGAATTAATAATAATAATAATAATAATAATGATAATTGACTATCCAAAAATATCATGTCCATTGCCGTACCCTATACTTCAGTAAATAAAAACTTTAGCATTTTCCTTTCTCTCACTTTTGTCAACACGTTCAAAAATATGCAAATGAATGCAACATTTTTAAGTATCAAAGTAACAGCCAAATTTAGACAACAAAATATAATTTGATACTCTTGAGACTAGAATCTAAATAAAGTAAAAAGGAATTAAATAAATAAATATTATTAAAAAATTATTTAATTCTTGTTTGGATTGTTCAACATCTAAATAATAAGTCTTTTGTCTAACCCAGTAAAAAACACTATTAAGATCATAAAGATAAAGACTATGAATGTCTTTAATCTTTAAAGAGAGGATAAAAGCAGACTTTGCCGTCTTCCAGATAATTTAGTCCTATTACCTGAAAGACTTTGCTTTTCCAGCAACATAAAAACCCTGAACATTCCTGCAAAAAGGTACAAGCTAGTGCACAAAATGCTGAGAAAAACAAACAGAAAACACACTCAAGTGCTTCCTGCATCAGTTATTTCATTTTCCCTTGTTCAGTTCCAGCAAGAACATTGCAAGTGCAGAAGTGTTATTTGGAGAGGAGGTTAAACAATGTCATTCGGGCCCCTCTTGACCTAGATAGTGTTTAAATTAGAGTGCGGGAAAACTCTAAACCCGCAGCTTGCTATGAGGGAACAGCCAATCAAATTTAACCCATCAGGACATCGGCCTTCTATGACAGGACCTTTTAGGTCACCAAGCCCCAATTGCAGGGAATGTACATCTTGTACATGCACCAGTTGTCATAAAAACGAACTATTGGCTACGAACGGCAATTTTAAGCTTTTGATGGTGGTGATTAGTGTCAAAAGCATGTTTACTTGGCCATTAAGCACCAAATGTGCAGCACTGGGTTAAAGTAGATGTGGATTTAAGTCCGCTGTAAAGCAGGTTATTTTTAGGGTTGAGTGTTCACCAAAAAACCTAATGTAATATAGAATAAAGGCCGTTATTTCTTGAAGAATACTTCTTAGATCAATATACCACAATACTTCATGATTGCAAGGCCTGTGTTAGTGAGTTATGACAAATGATTTATTTTCAGGACCGGCACATGTCACTGATGTAGTGATCTCCATGTAAACCCACAGAACATCTGTAGCACATTTAAAAATATATACTTCTTTGAGATAATTACTTATTTAAAAAAAAAAAAAAAAAAAAAAACTATAGTACTTTTATAGCCCAGGGACAATCTGAGAATGAAAGCACTTACAAAAAAGGCATGGCCTTCATCGTGTATTACAGTGCCACTGTTTTGCACCTGAACCTTGGATCAATAATATCCTTCTATCTGTCTGTTCATTTAATAGGGTTGGGGGATATAACAAAAAATGTATCTATTTTGCAGCTTTTTTATATATTATATTTTATAGATAGACCATTATTTCAACCATGCAGTCAATGTTGCCAAGTATATTGAAAATGTTTAACTCAGTGCATAAAATACATAATTAAAAACAGTTTTCCACAGAGTTTTTCCAGAAATTAACTGAAAGAGCAATATTTAACCATTTCCATGAGTATGTGCCAAATATAGTTAAAAAAGCAATATTAGAATCACCATAAAAAAAAAAAATCAAATCCCTCTAAAGGCATCGTTCACCACCAAATAAAGAATTAAACGTTCTTTCTTCAGTGAAACATGAAAGAAGAAATTCAGCAGAATGTCCAAGCTGCTCTTTTCCATATAATTAAGAGCAGCTGGACATTCTGTTAAATAACTCCTTCTGAGTTCCACAAAACGGCTGAGAGAATGATGATAACATTTCCTTTTTTGGGTGAACTATACCTTTCAAAAAGACATCAGAGAACATGTATCCATTGTATGCCAGTGTGATAATTCAACAACACATGAGTGAAAGGAAACCGTCATCTCTCCAGTCAATATACAATGCAGGTGATGTGATACTCCATTCAAAAACACTCTTTCCCACAAAGCAATCTTTCTTGAATCCTCCAGGTCCCTGCCTGGACAAATTAAAAACATTACATCCTAGTCAGTGGAGCATTCAACAAATTACTGAAGATAAGTAAGAGATTATCACCAAGGAATTTTTTTAAATAATATTTTATAATGCATTGCCCAAATATTAAGATTTACCAAGAAACTGTCAAACTACCATGAAAATATCCTAAGTCAACCAATCAGCAATATATATCCAGGTCTATTGTTTTGTGTTTCTCATTTCTCATTTATTAATAGAAGTTTAAACACAAAACAACAGCGCCTGCTCAAACTTAAGCAAATAACATCACTTCATGCTTCCTATATCTGCTCAAATATTATTCTAGGCTATATGGTTTTTAATGAGATTTAATCTAGTTTTGGAATAGGTTAAAAAAACAAAAAGTAATAACTTGGCTGAAGAGATAACAATTGTTATGCGTTCCACTAAATGACTTTTAGTCAGAGCTGTCTGGAAAAATCCTAAAGCATATGAAAATATTCAAATTACCAGAAAGAAAAAGCTTTATAATAATAATAATAATTCAGCATTTTACAAATAATAGTAAATACTTAATTTTACTTTTGTAACTGGTGGCAGCTACTGAACAATGGAGTTTTACAGTGGGACTCATAATTAGTTCTCATTTAATAGCACAAAGACCCTAAAGACAATAGTCATCAGATCACCAGAGTATAAAATCATCTCTATTCGGGAAGGGGCCATGTAATTGATATGAGATTTCAGCAGGCTGAAGGCCTGTTCTTATCATATGATTTTCACATGGATTCTTGCTCTTTGAGAAACAAAAGATATCCTTCACATGGTGGGATCCACATGGATGTAGCTCTGATGTTGGAGAAAATCAATGAAACCAACATATAACTCAGGGATGGGCAAAACTACATACTTGTAAACTCTACTAAAAGGTTGGTTGTGTGAAAAAATTATTAATTGTATGTTTTGGATTCACTAGACCATTTGTTCAGATGTGCTTTAAAAGAGATAAACTTTTCTGAGAGGATTTTACTGTGCAAAACATTCTAACATTCTAATAGCATGCAAATTAAAGCACTGGCGCTAAAACACACAAAAAACCCACTAATCGACAAGTACATTGTTTGACTGGTCAACCATCACAACCCTTCCCTAATACAGCTAATCATAACCCAAAAAGATTACATACATAAGATACATTAACAATAACTGTAAAACTCAATGTGACAGCAATGACTGCGCAAGAAACATTAACAGTGGCTTTTACTTCATGATAGTGACTTTTGTTCACATTCGATTCAATATATTTGCAGGGTAACATCTATATTGAATATTACTGAAACTGCATTCAACATTTTAATAAAATGTTTTCTGGCCACAAAATCTGAAAAAAAAATTCACTCAAATAACATTGATGCATGTGAAATATCCATCAAATAATTGCAATAAGAAAACCCATTATGGAAAACTTCAACATGTCTTTGTGTGCAACATTTCACAAGTATGTTTCAATATGATTAAAACTACTTTGCTAAAAGTTAAACTAAAATGTTTATAGTATTTAGAAATTGTACCACCATAAACATTAAAACCTGAAAACTAGGCTGAATGGTTTTAATTTATTTGCCACCATTACACACAAAAAAATCTGCATCAGCATTCCAACAGTTCCCTGAAAATACCTGCAGCATTAGGCAACAAAAATAATATAAAAATTCCTTCAAACCCCCACCCTAATCTAAACTCATTCCGAACACGGCAGGGGGTTTAATGGATAACAACCACAAAGTGTCACATGAGAAGTAGACAAAAAAAAGAAAAAGAAGTAAACTATATGGCAGATTTTGACACATTTGGATTTACAGGGATTTGTTTAGCTAAAGGCTAAAATGAACTTCAGCACAGAAAGAGGAAGAGTAAAAATTTAGCTTATCTTGTCTTTACGGTTACTGGATATCAAAAAGAAACACTCCCAAAGTTCTTGCGCAAGAGCCTGTTAAAGAATGTTTCAATTTATCAAATCAAAGGTCTCGCTTACCTAGAATCTTTTGGGAATTTAGGGGCAAAACCTGAGGAAATAAATGTGTTCAAAATTAAATATAACGTGAAAGATTTATTTTACAATTATTATTCATTTGCATCTAACATCCAAAACTACCAACTTGTCTACTTAATAAAAATAAAAAAATAAAAAAATCACTATGTACATGGCCAAAAAAAAAAAAAAAAACTGAACAGGATTAGCATGAAATGAGGAGTCAGAAAAGTCAGAATTGGGATAAAGTACGGATTTAATCTAGATGTCCTTGACAGAATGAGAATCCCTACGGTTTTAAAGGAAAGAATAATGGAGACAGACTTCCCAGATGTCAAAATACTTAGGCACAGAAGCCTGACATATTTAAGATCTGAACTGTTGAGAAAAATCCAACAGAAAAACCAAAAGTGTTATCTCTGTAGGAGTATAGTGCTACTACTTTTAAAAGTAGTTTACATGGCTTAGTGAAAGCCTGACAGCTTCAAAGCTTCAATATATATGTGATGGAAACCGAAGCTGTAAACTCTAGATAATACACGCTGCATGCTGAAATCACGAAGAATCGATGTTTAAGAATCAATAATTACAGTTACTATCATGATTATAAACACAAATAACATTTCGGCTTCTCCAATAGTGCAAACAAAACTTTCTTTTGGTCATTTATACATGTTTTATTTGGTTTAATTAAAATGCAATGCAACCTAACAGTTGTTGTACATTTCATTGAATTGTTCAATATTTTAAATAAAATACTAAATGCAACTGACACTGTAACTAACGTAGGCTTTATCGAGCATAAATAATTAAATAAATGCTGTTGCATTTATCTATTAAAAAATGTAATAAAATAATCCATGCAGTATTTTCCCTACACATGCAGCTTCTCAACATCTCCACAGAGAAAATGATCCATACATAATTCAGATGACAATTTTTTTTTTTTTATCAATTTAAAATGCTGTTGATTTTCAGAGGTGGTCAAAACGAATGCAACTAGAATCAATGCACCTTCTTGCAGCCTACATACCAATTAAATCTGCTGGAAACTGTCGTCAAATAGCTCCAGACGCTTCTTTAACAACCTCTTCAGTTGGGGGTGGATGTTCAAGAGCTGCTAGAAACGTTTTACGGTCAAGTTAGAAAAATAAAGGTAAAGTCGCTCAAATGTCGCTCAATATGTGCCAAAAAGATTCTCAAAGCACCAAAACCAAAATGCATGATTATTAACCAATAATATAGCCTAATTGAGAAGAACTACAGGAACTTGTAAAAGCACTAGGATATCTAGTATAGACCAAACTGGAGAAAAAAGCATTGATAAAATGCAGTAAATGTCAAAGGAATATCCAAAAAAGCTCTATATTTGAGGGAAAGGTTGCAAGAAACATAATTGGCCATAAGGTTGTTGCTGATCTTTGATGAAAAGAGAGGAAAAGCGGATGCATAGGGAAGCTTTCGAAGAGAGAGGGGGAGGTAGATGATGACTAGAGATAAAAATAAAAAGTGACATTTTTCCTGATGGTAATGGTTCTCACAGCAAGCAGCTTTGACCTTCAGTTTTGTTTGAATTTGTGACGCTCTCGTGCATGACACCAAATGTGTGGTGACAAATTCACACAGAAAGAGTCTGAAAAGCCAGGAAAGCCAAGGTTAGGTTTGGCACTGGAGTGTCGGGTCCATGTATGTATAAGCTGTTTGTAGGGGGTAAAAATAACCAGCAGATTAATATATTTGGCTAATTAAAACAGAGGCACTTCACCACAATTATTTAACCAAATGAAACATTACAGACTCCAAATCCTATTCAGGGGTCTCATTCAACTTCCTTTTCACTAATCTTGAGCCAACAATGTTAGTACTTTTTGTCAATTATTATTATTAATTATTATTAAATATTTATTTATTATTATCAAGAGTATTTTTAATCAGGCAATTAACAATTTTAGACAATCAGTCCTTCAAGGATTCTAACAGTTTGAGAACCACTGCTGTAACCATGATGCAAGGCTATCGAAAAGTTACCAACAAACAGGTAGCTATTAGAGCTTGATTCAAACACCCATGTGATCTTATTCATAATTGACAATGATTTGTCTGTATCTATTAAACCTTTGACAAAATCACAGTGGAACATTCAAATCTGTGTCAGCGCTGCTGCTGAGAGAGCAGTTGTCATGTATACTACGAAACAGTTTCACAAACAGTCTTTTCAACCACACAGTATCGTTATTTCTGTGTTACAAATATTCATATTATCACAGAAGTACTGGGATAAAAGTTTATAGATCGGATATAAACACTGATGTCTATGAAAGTGATGAAAATAGAGTAAATCACCTTTAGAAAGTAACTTGGCACTTCAAATAACGATTGTATCATTACATCGTTACACAAGTGGGTGGCGACAAGTGACTGTTAAAAAATGTATTTGTCATTGAATCATTCATTCAAGAGATTTAGTCAAAAATGCTGATTCATTCAATAATGAAACAAGTGAAGTCTTTATAAGAGAGTCATTGAATCATTCCTTCAAACCGATTTTTTTAATTATTCAATCAGATTCATTAAACATTTTAAACAGACTGCAGCAAATTAACATTTTGTCAGAACCTTATTAAATTACATGTTATTTTGTTTAGTTGTCTGTTCAGAATTGTGATCTCTATTTTAAACAAAAACAAATTGTGATTCTCAATTTATCCAGAATCATGCAGCTCTACTAGCTGTATAGCTATATAATTGCTATATAATAGGCCATGTTACATTACATTGGGTGATTTAGTAAACAGAAAACAAAAAAAAGAGATTTATGACAAATATAATACCACTGACAGCAAAAATTCACTATCAAACTAACTGTTTGCAAAGGGGAAAAAAACCTCGTTTCTAAACATTTCAACTTCTAGCAATGCTGGCATGTGGGAGAGTATGTTAACAACAACAGAGTTTAGATTTTGGAACTTTGACCCTGGAAAAAAGTTTGAGGAAATGATTTATGATGCTCCCTAAAGCATTATCAGCAGAGCTCAAGAGTAAATTCTTGTCATGAAGGTGTGAATCAACTTTTACATACTTCTAGATTTCAGAAATAAGGTGGGAGATTAATGACTTTGGTTCCTTTTATGCCTAAAACACATGGTAAAGCTAAGCTCCCATTATGAACTCACTGCAAATTTTCAATAAACTAAGCCCAAATTATTTAGCCTATATTTCCTCAAAATGTACTTAGAATTAATCTCTTGGAGAGAATATCGGTACAGCACAAGATACAAGTAGCAGCAAATCTTTAAGTCTTAAACACAGCAATTATATTTAAAATAGTTAGTTATTTTTCCATGACATTTCCAGTCATTTCAGACTACTAGAAAGATTTTAAAATAATTTTATAGAGTCTGTACTCTCAAAGAAATATTCTTATCCAATGTAATATTTTACAGCTGAATATAACAGAAAAACAAACATATTCACTATAGAAATTCCCATGATTTGTAAGGTAATAATTAACTTAATATTTTCCATGACTTTTGCAGGCCTGAAAAATCGTGCGAACCTTCCTTAACGGCTCACTGTCAAATATCTTTCATATTTCAGAACAGAAGAGCAATGAATCCAACCAACATCACCTCTGTGGTTTAACACTTCCTGAAACAGATTGGGAGTTCTTTTTCTTTTTTTTTTCCTCATAGCATGAGAGGATAACCAAGCAGGTTTCACTGACACATGCCATCTTCGATAATAAAACACATCCTAGTCGTTTTAAACACAGAAGTGTATCATATTTGATATGATGTGGAGCATGTTGAACAAGCGTAAGAGCAAAGTTCAAAATAAAAGCTTTACCATTCATAGAGATCCACAAATGCTCATATTTAATATGTATTTGCGGCATGTGTAATATCTTAAGCAACATTAATGCAGCATCAAACAGACGGTGCGATTCTCTATCGTTGAAATATATATTGTTTTGGTTGATAGAAAGAGTGACCAACATTTACTCAAAAGCTGCAGTTAACAGATGCCAAAAGCCAAGGGTTTTCTGTCTGACATTAAAAGGGAGATTAACACAAATCTAGGGTTGAAAACTAGGAAACCTCGAGGTTAAGACTCAATAATCTCCCAATAACATCAGATACGGTGATTTAAAGGGATTAAACATAGCTAATGAAACATTAGATTTAACGGGGGAGGGGCGGGAAGACCAACAATTTTCCGTCATATTTTTGGAAATGAGAAACAAATATGAGTAAATAACAAATGGAAATGGTTTCGTGGGTTCCTAAAACCAAATAATGTTGTTATTTGCACGACATTCTGGCTACACTGGCACGTCTCGTTCACGGACTGCCCTATTGCTTAAAAGCGAGCAAAAAAACAAACAAACAAAAAAACCCCATCAAAACAGACTCAAATATCAGCGCATATATATTCCGCAAAAAATCTCCAGATTAAGATCAAGACGTTATATTAAAATGCTCAGTATAGCAAGAATCTGGCCTTGACAAGGCCGCGATAACAACTAAGCAATATGCGCAGTGTCATTTTCTTTGTCAACCCCCCACCTTCCCCTAAAATACAAAATTATTTTCTGACATTTCCCCATTGCAGCAATGCGCGCTCCCCCAGCGCCGATGATTTGAGGGAAGGGAGGTAACGCGCGCAGCAGCATGACAGTGGGGCGGGGACGCGCACAGCCCTCCCCCCAACCCCAAATAATACAGTAGCCTACAATAAAACAGGGAGCGCGCACACTGGCAAAAGGAACGCATTTGATTGGTCAATGCACAATTCCCTCTGTACACGTAACACGCCCTGCTTACAATAAATAAACATCGCCCAAATTTTCTTTAAAAAATAACAACTTAAAGGAATTAAGTTGGGCCATAACACGAACCATTACACAGTGAAATAAAAACACAAATGTGCACTTCACACATATTATTTTTCAAATAACGGCCGCATAAAACTAAACTCATTCTGCGATTATTTGATAAGGTCCAGCGGGTGGTGAGCGGCTATAAGAAAAAATCGTTGCGAGACAAAAAAGCCGCTTCGCTCGCCGCTATAGGCAATGGATTTTCACTAGTCCCCTACAGCAAATATACACATTCAGTGAACACATGAAGCTGTGCTAAACAATTCTGCATGTTAGGTTATACGAGCTTACCTACACAGTGAATGAGTTTATGCCGCCACGAGTCAAGTTCCTGCCGAAAGCCGCGCCTCTCGATCGTACATTGCTGCCTTCTGCACAGACTCGCCATTTTCTATCGGCCCCTCCCGCGGGCGCGCACCTTCTACTGGGAGCTTCCCAGCGTCGACGTCATCAGAACACTTCTCTCTCTCATTTGCTCTCTCTCTCTTTGTGGGAAGGGCTGGAAGGGGTCTTCACTGCTGCAGCACTCTTCTGACATGTCTCTCCCTTATCCAAATCTTATTCAGCCTGATACCAAAGCGTTACATTTTGCTATAGCATATTTCGCAGAGAATTCAAAGAAGACGCCTTAATTGATTTAAGCACGTGATAGTCTGTTATTATCATATTAATTATATTGTTACTTATATGATCATTGTCATTTATATTGTATACAGTTGCAAGAAAAAGTATGTGAACCACTTGCAGAATCTGTGAAAATGTGAATAATTTTAACAAAATAAGAGAGATCATACAAAATGCGTATTATTTTTTATTAGTACTGTCCTGAGTAAGATATTTTACATAAAATATGTTTACATATAATCCACAAGACAAAAAAATAGCTGAATTTATTAAAATAACCCAGTTCAAAAGTTTGTGAACCATTGATTCTTAATTCTGTGTGTGGTTACCTGGATGATCTACGACTGTTTTTATGTTTTGTGATGGTTGTTCAAAAGTCCCTTGTTTGTTCTGAGCAGTTAAACGGAGCTCTGTTCTTCAGAAAAATCCTCCAGGTCCTGCAGATTCTTCAGTTTTCCAGCATTATTTGCATATTTGAACCCTTTACAGCAGTGACTAAATGATTTTGAGATCCGTCTTTTCACACTGAGGACAACTGAGAGACTCAAACATAACTATTTAAAAAGGTTCAAACATTCACTGATGCTCTAAAAGGAAACACGATGCATTAAGAGCTGGGGGCTAATTTTAATAAATTCAGCTATTTTTTTTGTCTTATGGATTATATGTAAACATCTTTTATGCAAAATATCTTACTCAGGACAGTACTAAATAAAAAATAACATGCATTTTGTCTTTAGCTGGAGAGAGAAACAATGCTCATGGAGAGGTCCACCATTTGAATACCACTGGCCTACACTTTAGATTTGCATTACAGAAATAATACTGAATTACTAAATTTGTACCAAGTCTCTCTGAGGAATGTTTAATGCATTATAAAAAGTATCATGGCTTGCCATGCATAATTAATTGGACACTTTGTTCAAGAAACGTTATCACATCAAGCATTGGCTGCTTGCATCTCCTCAGCCAATCAGGTGTCACTTGGACAACGGCTCAGCCAATCAGGGTGTCACTTTGAAGAAGCCACGAGTGGAGATCCTGTGAGTGGATCGAGTAAAATTAGGGATGGGCCATACCATTTATTTTGTTTTCGATACGATACCGATACTTTCCAAGGCCAGTATCAAAGATATCGATACCCCTAAATTGAACTTTTAAATGATTACATTTATTAAATGATTAAATTAATTAAGAGTTAATTAAATGTGAACCTGGACCACAAAACCAGTCATAAGGGTCTATACAAGGATTTATACATCATCTGAAAGCTAAATAAATAAGCTTTCCATTGATGTATGGTGGAAAACATCAATATTAGGATAGAACAATATGTGGTCGAGATACAGCTATTTGAAAATCTCGAATCTGAGGGTGCAAAAAAGTCAAAATATTGAGAAAATTGCCTTTAAAGATGTCCAAATGAAGTCCTTAGCAATGCAAATCCATTTATAACAATAAATGTTTGATATATTTACAGTAGGAAATTTACAAAAGATCTTAATGGAACATGATCTTTACTTAATATCCTGATATAAATACTTAATATAATGATTTTTGGCATAAAAGAAAAATCTATAATTTTGAACTATACAATGTATTGTTGGCTATTGCTACAAATATACCCGTGCTTCTTACAACTGGTTTTGTGGTCCAGGGTCACAATTTATCTTATAATATTTTTGGGAAACGCAACACTGTTTACTGCAATGCCAGCAGTTCTGCCTTGCAGCATTTGTGTGTGTTCAGATGAGCAGGAGAATAGTTCTATCCTACACAGGTATTTGCTAACATATTATTTGTCCAATTCAATGCATATTGCATGCATTAAATTTCTTGTTAAATAAACAAAATCACTGGTTAAAAAAAAAAAAAAACACACCTTAATATCGATGCTGGCATCAGTATCGATATATCGATACTTTGTTATCGATACGCCCATCCCTAAATATAATTGATTAGCTAACTTTTTAAGGCAGTGATTCTTTGGTCATATAATTATCCAGGAATTTCTGTTCCTTCACAATTAATGCTGGCAGTATAGCAGGTACAGTGCAGATAAAGGTACACTGTTTGTTAAGTGAAATGGAGTGACTGACAGCTTTTATTGTGCTAGCAGTGGAGCTGCAGATTTCCTTATGTGATTTCAATGAGTTGCTGTGGTAACAATTGAAGCAATTGTTATATGACATAGTAAAAGAAAGGCAGCTGAAATGAATAAAATATAAATGCATTATAAGTTATTTGCTAACTGAGAATAATGTGCTGCATTTTCACTCCAAATGGTATCTCAGTATATAGTTAATCTAATCGACTACATACTTTTTTTTTTTTTTTTTTTTTTGTGTGTGTGTGTGTGGAGAATTTGATGATTAAATTTGCTCTTTTCCATACAACCAAAGTGGATAATAAGAATGGTTATTAAACTATGAAAAATGCCATAAAAGAAAGGATGCTTAAGCTAAATTTTTTAAATGCAAAGGAAGCTTTTTATACAGTATAATTAGGCTCCCTGAGACCTATTCAGATTCATTTCATACATGATATGTCCATAGACAGGAAAAAGCAAAGCCATAGCTGATGGGGAGGACGATGATCCTTACCCAAAGGAGTACAGTGGTGGTCAGAATTATTGGCACCCTTGGTAAATATGATCAGAGATGACTATAAAAATAAATCTGCATTGTTTATCCTTTTGATCTTTAATTCATAAAATTAGCAAAAAACTAACGTTTCATTGAAGGAAAAGAATTGAAAGTGGGGGGAAAATAACATTATGAAATAAATGTTTTTCTCCAAAACATGTTGGCCACAATTATTGGCACCCCTAGAATTTTTTATGAGTAAAATATCTCTGAAGTATATTCCCATTCATATTTACATTTTTTTTTAGCACATAAAACATGAACATGAAATTGTCCAACCATGACTTCCTGTTCCACAGGAGTATAAACATGAGCAAACACAAAGACCAAATTCCCTTAATCATTCATCACAATGAGTAAAACCAAAGAATATAGTTCTGATGTGCAGCAAAAGATTGTTGAGCTTCACAAAATAGAAAGTGGCTGTAAGAAAATAGCTAAAGCACTGAAAATCCCCATTTCCACTATCAGGGCAATAATTAAGAAGTTCCAATCAACTAAAGATGTTACAAATCTGCCTGGAAGAGGACGAGTGTATAAATCGTCCTAATACGCGGTGAGGAGGAAAGTTTGAGTGGCCAAAGACTCTCCAAGGATCACAGCTGGAGAATTGCAGAGATTGGTTAAATCTTGAGTCTCAGAAAGCCTAAAAAAATTATCAAACAGCACCTACATCCCCACAAGTTGTTCGGGAGGGTTTCAAGAAAAATCCTCTGTTCTCATCCAGAAACAATCTCCAGCACATTCAGTTGTCAGACAAGACTGGAACTTCAAACGGGACCGGCTTCTATGGTCAGATTAGGGCTGTCACGATATCAGATTTTTCACACCACAGTTATTGTGGCCAATATATCGCGATATCTATAGAAACCTTGAAAAAAACCTAATGTTATCAGTCAAATTCATCTTTATTTTATTTTGTCTTTTTCATTCTTTTTTTAAGCCAATGAATCACACAATTACAACAACTACACTTAAGGGTAATCAGATACTGATAACAACTAATAAACAAACAACTGATAAACACAAGGCACAATTATTTTTAATTTTTGCATTCTCTATCTTCAGCAAATTTTTATGAAGACGAGCATTTAGTTTATCCGATTTCAAGCTGGAGTAAAAAACACTGCCTGAATGTATCCCAAAGAACTGAAAAGACTTTCTGATGCACATTTTAAAGACCATGCTGTGTGATTTTATTCAGAGGCAGAAATTATATTATTTTATCAGTGTATTCTATACAGTGATAAAGGCTATGCATAGCATTATATCTATTCATTATCCTTACGAAAATAACCAAGATGGCTTGAACACAGACAAATCATATACTGTCAAAATGGTGTAAATTCTCTTCATGTTAAATCATTCAAAACGTCTCTATTTGCATTTTAAATGCACTCTCTGATTAAATAATCAGAGATAGCCTATTTATTTTCGTTTTGAATTGTTTCATTTAAAAGTAGTCATTTCAAGCTTTCTATAGATATATTTCTCATGTCTGTGAGGCAAGTAGCCTGTACGCTGTTTCGGTTCATTTATGAGACGCGCTCCAGTTCACGTGCAAGTGATCGCGCTGGCACCTCCATTATATTGTCTGCTTTATTTGCTTCTTATTTATTAAATCCAGGCAATTGGTTGATGAAACTGATGAAACTGGTTGATGATTAAAATTAAGATACAATTTATACAAAACGAAAATCACTTTAACGAAAGGCTTTCTACAAAACAAAACTTAATGAAGTGGTCAAAATCATGTCCGACCCACTCCATGTCTCCCGATATATTGCGCATCTTATGATGTAGCTATCCTATCTTACTCGTGCTGTTCTTTTTTCATAATCAACATAGATTAAATTTAAAAATAACATTATAATATTTAAAGATAAATATGAAACTAAAAACGTTTTCGCTCACATGCTCTGTGTCACAGTACACCCTGTTTGGACTTCTGTTTTGCACCATTTCCCGCCACTAGTTTGTCACCATAGTTACTGATCACTTTCATCATCACTATCAGCTGTGTTCCATTATCCACCTCATTTGTCAGTGTATTTAAGTCTTGTGTTTTCAGTTCATCCTTGCCCGGTATCGTCAATGTATGGTTGTGTCTCGTTTGTGGATTTACTTGCCTGTGGATTTATTAAAGACTGTTCTACCCTTCATCTTCTTCTTCGTGCGTATACTTACAACCCAGTGTGACAGAATACCGGACCAAAAAGTGAGATAGATTGCGGCATGTTTTTTGTTTAGTTTTGTGTCAGTGTTTTCGTATTTATTTTAATTTTTGTCACCATGGACTCCCCCTCGTTCCTGTTAATCTGCCTTGAGCAGGGAAATCGCTCCCTCGAGGAACATGTAGCAGAATATCTCGACCTAGCACATCAGTCGAGCTTCCCGGACAACTGCCTTTGTTCATTTCTCTTCGTTGGGCCTCGACAAAGGCACAGTTGTCCGAGGAGGGACCTCGAGGGAGCTTCGCTGCATATGTGGAGTGGGTGCTAGCACCATGTGGATCGTCTTTCACAGTTGGATTTGATGACAACGACACCAGCCCCACTCCTACTCCAGTGCCCAGCCAGGAACCTTCAGACGGCGAGGAACGGCAGCGCAATCCCACCGGAGACAGAGAGCCCGCCTCTACCACAATGCAGGAGCCAGCAACCAACGGAACGACTGAGCGAAACATCGCCGCCGAGCCGGAGCACTGCGAGTCTGACCAGGAGTGCGAGTCTGCTGCTACATCCGTTGCCGAGGGAGTTAGTGATGAGCGCGAGGGTATGGAATGGAGCCCCGCTCACACTCCCGCCACTGAGAGTGAGTTTCTGGCATACACCATGAACTCTTTTTTTGATTTTGGAGAGGATTCCCTACCCCCTTTAATCCCTCCCGAACCTGTCTGTTCTATTTTGGATGAGCTGGTCCCGCCCAGCCTCCCTCTCCCACCTCCTCTCCATACTTCTACCCAGAATTTTTTGTCTTTCTCCAGTCCCTCTGTTCATCACCAGTCCCTTCTCCAGCCCTCAGCCATGCCTGCTACCCAGCCCTCGCTGTCTCCCATCATTCCCTCAGTTCCACATCAGCCTCCTTTCAGTGGCGCGGCTACACCTGGGGCCTGCTGTGAGCCAGCTTCCTCTGGGTGTGGAGATCCTGTGGCTCTGCCCCCGGCCTCAGATCCCGTTGTGCCACCTCGGCCCATCGTCCTGACTCCTCCGCCTTCGCTCCTTCCTCCCTCAACTTCAACAGCTACCATCGAGCTTTCAGCTCTGCCGGACTCCCTCGGACCCTCGACTCCGCCTGGCTCAGACATCGCCATCACATTGCCACGGACTTGCGGGCCGTTCGTTGCTCTCCGACCCTCCACCCCTACTGCTCCGTTTTATTAGTGTATTTTTTAAAAGTGTGCTCTGAATGCTTTAGTTCAATCTTAGTAAACTTTTATATAGTAATCCTAAGTTTAAATCAAATTGATTTTATTAAAAATATATTACTAATGTACAAGTTATAAGTACATTTTCCCAACTGTGGTACTTAAGTACACTTAATTAAATTTTAAGTGTAGTCAGATAAAGTAAACCAAATATACAGAAGTGTTTTATAAGTGCATTACTTAAAAGTGTTCTTTGAACGCTTTACATAAAATTTTAGTGGATTTTTATAAATACTGTCACTAAGTTCTATTTTAATGGATTTTCATGAAAAATAAAACATGCAGGTTAAATGTGTATTAAAATGTACAATTTAACAGTAAGTATACTTTTAGCATAAAGTACTTAAAGTGCTATATTTTATATATTTTAACGTGGGAAAAAAGTACTACTAATGATATACTAATAGTGTACTTGATTGTACTTGCCACGGTTCGTGGGTTCACTGGCTCACTGGCTCACTTTTCCTGCATCTCAATCAGCTCCATAGGTCGTGAATCAGTATATCGTGTACATTAATGTGGCCAGCTCCCTGATCAGTGCCCTGACTACTGAACTAGGGAGCTGATTGAGACACACGCTTTGTCTCTCTGTGAGTGTGTGTTGCTGCTGATGAGCTGATCAGCGTCAGCTGTGGTTCATTAGCTCCGCTACTTAATGTCTGTGCATTTTGCCCCTGCATGTGTTGTCAGATTGTTGGTGTGTTCATGCAGTGTTAGTCCTGGCTTTGTTTGAGTCTCTCGTTCCTGTTCTGGATATTCCTTGTTGAGGCAGTTTTGGATTACCTGTTGGAATCTTGTCGGAGGACTGGTTTGCCCATTGTAGTATGTGCGCTACCAAGAAATACTTTTCCATCTGCACCCACAACGTCTGACCCTTGCTAACTTTCCTGTTGATATTTACTATTCTTCAAACTGATATTTGCTGCATTCGCTATTGAATCCTCCTTATTTCACATAACAGTACTATTTGGAGACACCATTAACATGTAGTTAAGTATATCATCTAAGGGAATATTAACATAGTTATAATACATTTGAAATTAATTATTTAATGTATAAAAATATGTAGGCAATACATTATAAATACATTTAGTATATATTTATCAAATATTATTATATTTTAAATAATTCATAAATGTATTTTCTATGCCTGATGAGTATATATAAAAGTGTATGAAAGATGGGTTCAAGTGTACTACAAGTGGTAACTAAATAAATTTTTTAAATACAGAGATAGTTGTCACGGAATCGCCAGGCTCCACCCTCACTTCATCACGCCGTGCACCCTCTCCAGAATATTAATCATGAACACCTGATCTTCGTTCAATCATCTCATCACCATTCCTGCATTTAAGCCTGCACCACACACACCTTCTTTGTCTGGTCTACAACTAGGACTACCCGAATATCTTCCTGCTACTTACCTTTGCTGTATCTCCGTACTACGATTCCTCTGATACACTTCCTGGATTCCGGTCGCTCGTATCTCGTCCGACATCCTCCTGCAGAGACGAGAGATATTGTATACATTCTTCTACAGCGATCATAAAAGGTGTGTGTGGTGCTTGGTGCTTTATTGGACTGTTTCTCTCCCGCTCTGGTTGTGTTTGTTTCTTCACCTGCCATCATTATTTGTCAATAAACAGTTTACTACTTTCTACTCACCTCTTGCAATTGAGTCTGTGTTTCCTGACAGAAGACCAGACCTTAACAGACATACAACCTCATCCGGATACGTGAGGGGGACGAATGGAAAACCGCCTTTGTGACCCCTACTGGCCACTTCGAATAGCTTGTGATGCCGTATGGGCTGGTCAACGCCCCCTCTGTATTCCAGGACTTCATGCATGAGGTGCTCCGGGAGTTTCTCCATCGCTTTGTCCTGGTGTACATCGATGACATTCTGATCTACTCCTGGAGCCTGGCCGAACATCGCCACCATGTTATGGAGGTCCTCAAGAAGCTACGTGAGTTCCATCTCTTCCTCAAAGCAGAGAAATGTCAATTTCATCAATCAGAAATCCAGTTCCTTAGTTACACCCTTAGCCAAAGAGGTATCGTCATGGATGAGAGGAAGGTGACTGCTATTAAGGACTGGCCTACTCCATCAACCATAAAGGAACTTCAGAGGTTTCTTGGTTTTGCAAATTTCTATCGCCGGTTTATCCAAGACTTCAGTTTGATCATCAGCCCCCTTACCACATTACTCCAGGGTAAGCCCAAGTCTCTGTCCTGGACCATCGAAGCTGATGAGGCCTTCAAGCGACTGAAGAAAGCCTTCTGCAGTGCACCACTCCTAGTTCACCTTGACCCATCCAGGCCCTTCTTAGTAGAAGTGGACGCCTCCACCACCGCCGTAGGAGCGGTGCTCTCTCAGCAGCAGGGGACACCTCCTAGACTTCATCCATGCGCCTTCTTCTCCCGCAAATTAAGCCCGGTGGAGAGAAACTACGATATCGGTAACAGAGAACTACTCGCCATCAAGTTAGCCTTGGAAGAATGGAGGCACTGGCTTGAAGGAGCTCGTTACCCCTTTTCAGTTCTTACAGACATCAAGAATCTTCAGTATCTACGAGAGGCGAAACGACTTATTCCTCGACAGGCAAGATGGGCCCTTTTCTTTACCCGCTTTGACTTCCTCATTTCCTACCGTCCTTTAAACAAGAATGGCCGTGCTGATGCACTCTCCCGACTCCATGCTCCGGATGACTCCCCAGATTCTCCTAAACCCATTCTGGATCCTAAACTGATTGTAAGTCCGATCGAGTGGACCTCTGATCACACCCAAGCCAGTGCCTCAGAAAATCCTCCGCTGGGCTGTCCTCCTGACCGGCAATATGTGCCCAGATTCCAACGGAATCAACTTATCCATACTGCACATACCTCAGTGGGCACTGGTCACCCAGGGGCCAATCAAACCCTCTCGCTCCTACAAGATCACTACTGGTAGCCCAACATGGCCAACGACATCAGAAGGTTTATGAGAGGATGTTCCGGTTGTGCCATGTCCAAATCTCCCCGTCATCTCCCTACTGGCAAACTTCTTCCTCTGCCCATTCCCAACCGACCATGGTCACATCTAGGGGTTGATTTCATCACCGACCTCCCTCCATCAGATGGCAACACCTGCATCTTTGTGATTGTGGATCGGTTTTCCAAATCCTGTCGATTAATTCCACTACAAGGTCTACCCACTGCTTTGCAATCTGCTGAATTGTTATTCAACCATGTGTTCAGATATTTTGGTATCCCTGAAGATATCGTCTCAGACAGGGGACCACAATTCATCTCAAAAGTATGGAAGGCATTTTTTAAACTCCTAGATGTGACCGTAAACTTGTCGTCTGGTTACTATCCACAGACCAATGGGCAGACAGAACGAAAGATACAGGAGATTGGCCGTTACCTCCAAACCTTCTGTCACAGCCACCAGGACTCCTGGAACCAGTTCATTGCATGGGCCGAGTGCGCACAACACTCCTTATGACAGAGTGATACCGGCTTAACACCGTTCCAGTGCGTACTCGGATACCAACCTCCATTGTTCCCGTGGTCCGATTGCCCTGTAAAAAATTCAGTCCCAGATTCGTTGGCCCCTTTGAGATCGCGAGGGAGATAAACCCAGTATCCTTTGAGCTCAAACTCCCAACCACTTACCATATCCACCCTGTGTTCCATGTCTCACAACTCAAACCATTTCACTCTGTTTCTCATGTTCCCACAGAGCCTGGCACCGTGGACGAGCCCCCCCCTACCGCCAGTTGAGGAGGACGGAGGAGTATTTTCTGTGAAGGAAATTCTGGATTCCCAATGTCGAGGTGGTAGGATAGAATATCTGGTAGACTGGGATGGATTCAGTCCAGAATCGCCAAGCTCCACCCTCACTTCATCACGCCGTGCACCCTCTCCAGAATATTAATCATGAACACCTGATCTTCGTTCAATCATCTCATCACCATTCCTGCATTTAAGCCTGCACCACACACACCTTCTTTGTCTGGTCTACGACTTGGACTACCCGAATATCTTACTATCTATACACTTCCTGGATTCCGGTCGCTCGTATCTCGTCCGACATCCTCCTGCAGAGACAAGAGATATTGTATACATTCTTCTACAGCGATCATAAAAGGTGTGTGTGGTGCTCGGTGCTTTATTGGACTGTTTATCTCCTGCTCTGGTTGTGTTTGTTTCTTCACCTGCCATCATTATTTGTCAATAAACAGTTTACTACTTTCTACTCACCTCTTGCAATTGAGTCTGTGTTTCCTGACAATAGTATGTTAAAAGCACATTTTAGTTCATATTCATGGTGTCTCAAAATAGCACAGTTGAGTACACTTAAGGCATCTTTACACAGCCGATTTAAGGCTGCTCTAAAGCGGGTCTGTGTCTGCTCAGAATTCAGTGTAAAGACGCAATGCCGCATAAAAGCAGACCTAAAATACACCGGGTCTGACCCACCTCAGCCCCTAGTATCAAAGGCGACTCTGATGCTGTTTTGGTTCAGTGTAAATGAACGCGAAATATAGCCGCCCTAAACTACATCATTGTCATGACAACCAAAAGCATTCCAGTCAGCTCAGGCGGCGCGAAGTTCAAGAAGCAGGAGACGAAACATATAGGGCAAATTAAAAAAATGTCTACCAACAAGGGGCAGTGAAGTAAAAGAGTCCTGTACTCACATCATGAAGCAAACCACCAAAATATCAGCAGAGAATCGTCGTGTGTCATCAATTGGCTTTCGCCGTTTGTAATCTTCCTATGAAGAGACTGTCAGATCAACGCGCTGCCACATTTCTCTCAGTTTATAAGGTAAATGCTTAACACAATCGGCGTCACTGTGATTGTGTATTGTTATATTCCAAAAATCATCTCCTTGAGGACGATATTTCACCCACACACGACGGTCTGGTGACATCTGCTGTCCTGCCTGACACGCAAACGCTAGCATCGTTTGTTGTTTCTGGCTCTTTGGAAAAGAAAAAAAATGTTCGACCTCTTTTAATCCTGTGGTGATTGTAACAATGTGATTGTTATTTGACTCGTGTTGAAGCACGGACCCTTTTGTATGTTGCACTTAAGATGTGAATTCAGTTCAGTAAACAGAGTCACGGACGTATAGCAGTGGTCTGAGTTATTTATTCACTTTAGCGAAAGAATAAAAGTGAAACATGGTGGCAGCGGTTTTGTTTTTGTTTTTGCTGCCGGTGAATGAGTTTTGTTTTAGCGCTTAACCGCGCAGTGTGAAGTTCGACGCGGGAAGATAACGTGTTAGCGAAGAAGCAAGCCCTATTGCACCGACACGGTCCTCGTCGGACAAGATGGACGGCACACTCGGATTAAAACCACCGCCGACATTGATACTGAACTTGAGCAAACTGGCAAAGACATGGAAGGCGTGGAAAGAAGAATTTCAGCTGTATCTTGATCTGACTTTGACAGAGGCGTCGGAAGGCATGAAGGTGAAACTTTTCTACTATCTGGTAGGAGAAACAGGTAGAGAGTTATGTGAAACTTTAGTGGGCTCATCAACGGAGGAAAAAACTGTAAAGCTATTATTAGAAGCATTATCAACACTGCAACCCGAAGCTACATGAAACAGTTGAGAGATATCGTTTCTTTATGAGAAATCAAGGAACTGATGAAGGATTTGACAAATATGTTACTGAACTGAAAATGCTCGCTAGCACATGTAATTTTGATGACATAAAAGACTCTCTAATCCGTGAAAGGATTGTGTGCGGTACAAATAGTCCAAGTCTGAGAGAGAGACTGTTAAGAGAGGAAAATTTGACGCTGCAGAAATGTGTCCAGATTTGTAGGGCTATCGAGTTGTCCAGAGAGAACAGCAAAACCATTGAAGGAGAAGCAGTGGAGGAAATTCACGCTTTGAAACAGGTACCGACACACAAAACACTAAAGGATGACAAACGAAAAGCTGACATTACCTGCAAATTTTGTGGAAAGACACACGAAAGAGATAAACGAAAATGTCCAGCTTACGGGAAAACATGTAGGAAATGTGGAAAAGCCAATCATTTCGCTGCATTGTGCAAGTCCAAACGAGAACGTGGAAAAGTTGTGAATAATGTGACTGAAACTGAGAGTGAGCAGTATGAGGATATCTGGAGCATCACAACTGAGTCGGTGAACAAAGTCACAAAGAGCCTGGATGGGCAGCCCTGTGAACTGTTTGCAGGTATGCTACTCGGGAAAAACTTAGTCAAATTTCAGTTGGACTGTGGGGCAACGTGTAACATTATACCCATAAACTTTGTGAATCCAGATGTTCAAATAGAGAAAACAGACCAGGTACTTGTTATGTACAACAAAAGTACACTGAAACCAGTAGGCAAATGCCATCTGAAACTGAGAAATCCACGTAACAAAAAGCTGTACAGGCTGGAGTTTATGGTCGTTGATGCACACTCTGCAGTACCATTACTAGGAAGCAAAGCAGTCCAGGGGATGAAACTGGTTGAAGTACAATCTGAGAATATCCTGGTGGTGGATAATGTTGTGACAAAGACAAACAGAGACGACACAAGCGAACAATGGACAATGGAAGAAATAACAAGTGAGTTCTCAGATGTTTTCACAGTTGATGGTTGTCTGCCAGGTCGCTACAAGATAGAGACTGAGTCTGGGGTGCAGCCAGTGAAACTGCCTAAGCGGAGAGTGCCAGTCGCGATGATGGAACCACTGAAGGAGGAGCTAAACAATCTCCAAGAACGAGGTATAATCACACCCGTAGAACAAAGCACTGACTGGATAAGCAGTCTGGTTGTCGTAAAGAAACCCACTGGCAAGTTGAGAATTTGCATAGACCCCAGACCATTGAACAAAGCCTTAAAGAGAAGTCACTTCCCTCTGGTTGAGAATGCCTATGGGAATAAGCCCGGCGCCTGAGGTTTTCCAGAGAATGCTGAACCAGGCATTAGAAGGACTTCAAGGCGTACACATAATCGCAGATGACGTGCTAATAACGGGAAGGTGAAACACTGGAAATGGCGAGTAAGGACCATGATCGAAAACTGAGATTGTTTCTAGACAGATGCAGAGACAGAAATATCAAGCTGAACGCAGACAAATTCAGACTCAGACAAAGTAAAGTGCCATATATTGGACATCTGCTCACATCTGAAGGCTTAAAAGTAGATCCAGAGAAAGTACGGGCCATAAATGAGATGCCAAGACCGACTGACGTGAAAGGGGTACAGAGAATTCTAGGCATGGTGAATTATCTGTCTAGATTTTGCAGACATCTTTCAGATCACTGTGAAGTGCTCAGACAACTGATACACAAGGATAGTTTGTGGGACTGGTCTGAGGTACATGAACAAGCCTTTCAGAGTATAAAAGATCTCATAACCAGGGCACCTGTACTGCGTTACTACAGCCTCAAAGAACAGTTAGTTCTACAGTGTGATGCATCGGACACAGGCCTTGGTGCAGCATTGTTGCAGACTGGAGAACCTGTTGCTTTTGGTAGCCGTGCGTTATCACTAACTGAGCGGGGTTATGCCCAAATAGAAAAAGAGTGCCTAGCCATAGTGTACGGCATGGAGAAATTCCATCAATACACATATGGACGGGAAGTGATCGTACAATCGGACCACAAGCCTCTTGAGAGTATTGTTAAAAAGCCATTGCTGCATGCACCCAAGAGACTTCAAAGGATGTTAATGAGACTCCAGAAATATGATTTCATCATTAACTATGTTCCAGGAAAAGAGATGCTGTTGGCAGATGCGCTGAGTCGGGCATACCTGGAGGACACCGCACAGGAAGGATCTGTGGAGAAAGAGATAGAAAGTGTGAACATGATTCAGTATCTCCCAATATCTGAAGAGAGACTCAAAGTAATCAAAGGTGAGACAGCAAAAGATGACACACTCCAGACACTGATAAAGACGATAAAAGAAGGATGATCAACAAACAAAAGAAACATACCAAGCAAAATAGCTCACTACTACTCAATCCGGGATGAGCTAACGGTGCAGGATGGTATTGTGTTCAAAGGTGAAAGAGCTGTGATACCAGATGTACTCAGAAGCGACATGATACTCCGAGTTCACTCTGCACACCTTGGTATTGAAGGATGCTTGAGGAGAGCAAGGGAATGCCTCTATTGGCCTGGAATGAATGCACAGATAAAGAGATACATTGAGAAGTGTGATATGTGTAGATCACTGGAAACAAAACAACAGAAAGAGTCACTTTGCCCACACGAACTGCCTGAAAGACCGTGGTCCAAGGTGGGCACAGATCTGTTTGTGTTCAACAATCGGGACTATCTCATCACTGTGGATTATTTTTCAAATTTCTGGGAGGTGGATTACTTGCCAGACACAAAGTCTTCCACGGTGATTAAGAAGCTGAAAGCCCATTTTGCCAGGCAAGGCATACCTGACGTTGTGTTCTCAGATAATGGGCCACAATACATGTCAACCGAATTCCAGCAGTTCAGTAGACGCTGGGAGTTTCAACATAAAACATCATCACCCACTCACCCGCAAAGTAATGGGAAGGCGGAGTCTGCTGTCAAGACAGCAAAACGTCTGATGCAGAGAGCCAAAATGTCAGGACAAGATCCATACCTGGTGATATTAGATCACAGAAACACTCCCTCGCAGGGTCTGAATGCAAGCCCTGCTCAGAGACTGTTAAGCAGGAGGACACGCACGCTCCTCCCAACACACAGCAATCTGTTGAAGCCAAAAGTAGACACCACACAAGGACTGAGACTAAATCAAAGACGACAGGAAATGTACTACAACAGACACACAAAAGACATGAAGATCCTGAAACCAGGTGACCAAGTGAGAGTACAACCAACACAGGCACAAAAGTTTTGGCAGAAAGCAACAGTTCTGGAACCGGTTAACAAACAATCATACAGGGTTGAACTGGACAGTGGTGGTGTTCTGAGGAGGAACAGAAGGTACCTCAGACACACTGGCCATCAGGGTCAGGTCACGAAACAAGAACAGTTTGCGGAGAACAACAGGCAAAAGGAGCATTGTGTTCTGCCAAATAGTGACACCAAACCTACTGTCACAACCAGAGCAGGTCGGATTAGTGTCAAACCACAGTATTTAAAGGACTATGTTACTTAGTTGAACATGGACTGATTCTTACAGCCTCTCTTTTTAATATAAGAACTGACGTGTTTTGCAGGCTGAGAAAAGACTGTCTTTAAATCTAAAGCCTAAATTAGAAGGAAAAAAAAAAAAAAGAGGGGAGGGGGAGAAAGGAAATTGTTTTGAAATGTTTAGACAGTCACTGTGTTCAGATATAGAGATAAATATGCGTTGTTGCACTTGAGAAAAAAAAAAAAAAAGGGAAGGATGTAACAATGTGATTGTTATTTGACTCGTGTTGAAGCACGGACCCTTTTGTATGTTGCACTTAAGATGTGAATTCAGTTCAGTAAACACAGAGTCACGGACGTATAGCAGTGTTATTTATTCACTTTAGCGAAAGAATAAAAGTGAAACAGTGATCTACCTGGTGTAATAATGAATATTTTATTCGTAGCATTTGTTCCAACTGTAACAATTTTTTATTAAGAAATAGAAAATAACTTAAATTTAAAGAAAGTAAGTAATTTAAAATTTCGTATTTTTTATTTCAAGTTTTATTTCATTGTTTATTTCATTATTTTTAAATTCATTCTGTTAAAACTGTAGTTTTAAAATAGTTATGTTCAAAGCATTGTTTCCCGCTATTTTAATTCCTGTGAATGCATTTATGCCACTTCAGAGCCATTAAACAGTGTGTAAATGCACATTTTTGTGATTTTATGCCGCTTCAGAGTTGGTTTCTGTGCCGCTTTTTCTGTGTAAAGATGCCTTTAGACGTTCTTAAGATTATTTAAAAGTACTAAAGAAGAATTTTTAGTATATTAAGTACAAAATTAGTGCACAAAAATAGAGCACTTTAAGTACATTATGGAAGTGTACCAAGTGTACTGACATAAAGTGTATTTTAGTGCACTTTTTTCACCTGGGCAATACTATCAAAAAGATAATTATTCTACAAATCATGCTGTATGTGATGCAAGTAGCTTTAATATTTTAGTCTCATCTTGGTCTAATCTAACATTCCCCTCCACCCTCTCCAAAAAAAAAAAAAAGAATTATATATAATAGTATATTTACTTGAGTTTATCTAAGTTAAACAACCAATAACAGACAGGTATAAGTAAAAATATTCTAAATGCATGTTTTGGACCTTTTTATGATTGTACTTGCTTAAAAACTAGCTTTTAGCTCAACTGAACAAATCTACTCAAAAAGCAATTTACTGCATTACAGTGTATCAGCACCTCATCTACAAATTTAACTGTAATTAGAATCAATACAACATGCTGAACATGCAAAACATTGCTGGACTCTTAGTACCTTTGTTCCAAGCAGCAGTTCTCCACTAGATCATCCACTGTGAGGGCCTCATCAACACGACAGCCACGACACAGTTCCTCAACAACCGTCCATACCGGCGTGATGAATACGATCCTCAATTGGATGGAACTGGAATAAATACTTTGAATGCTGCGATCCTATTGGACTTACGATGGCAACCTGAATCGTAACAAAGCACTGTTGGCCAGAGGAGAACTGGCCCCCCGACTAAGCCTGGTTTCTCCCAAGGTTTTTTTCTCCATTTAAACACCTATTTGCCACTTGTCTGCCACCTGATGTCACCTGATGGAGTTTGGGTTCCTTGCCGCTGTCGCCTTTGGCTTGCTTAGTTGGGGACACTTGACATTTGACTTGACATTTGATATTCAACAGTGCTTTGATCTGCCTGCATTGACACTATTCTTTAAGAGCTGCTGTGCAGCCAAATAATGTACCAGTTATCAATGTAAAGCTGCTTTGACACAATCTACATTGTAAAAAGCGCTATATAAATAAAGGTGACTTGACTTGACTTGACTATCCTGTCAATTAAAAGCAAAAAAAAAAAAAACAATAAATCAAACAAAAAATGATCTCTGCAGGCATAATTTGAACTTGGGTTGCATGCACATATGTAACACATAGAAGCAAGAAGCTTTGTGTTCAACACACTGAAATGTATTGACTGAAAATACTGATTTGGATGTGCTGCTACACCTACATTTATTTTACTTAATGTCTCTGATGGAAATAAGTCATGGGGCAAAAAGAGATTGTATAGTGAAAGATGTGAATTCAGACTTTATAATTAACTGCAGATATGTAAAAAATGTGCATTCTCTCAGTCAGGGTCAAAATAGTAATTGGAAAGAATATATATTTAATATATTTTTTATTTTCGGTAAACGAAAAATCTCAGTTGCATTGTAAACCATAAAGTCTGCTGATGATCACAAAGAGTCTTCTACAGGCATCTTTAGAGACAGCTAAAACACACAAACAGAGGCACTATATGTACCAGGGCTCCATATACCCTCAAGGTCTTCTTTGCAGTATGGTATAAACAAAAGGCAGTCCCACAGAGAAAGACAAAGCAGTCACTCACAAGTGATCTGAATACGCTTTTGGGTAATGGTATGGTAAACTGTAACAGTTTTGTTGTGTGTATATATATGAAACAATGCAGTAAATTGATATGTTGTGGCACATTCTCATGGAAACCAAACTGACCTGTTGATTGGCTTGGTTTCTCTTCTCTGAATTTTATTTTATTTATTTTTTTTTTTTGAATGAACATCATTGACTGTATGACCTTTGGTGAGACATTTTTGAACATTTAACATTTAAGGCCCCATGAAATGACTAGTTGTAACCACCCACTCAACTTGCACACAAGGCCTGCATTTCTTAACTCTCCCACTGCCTAATTCGTTCTTTAGCTTTGTCTCATGCATACCGCTCAAAGCGTTTAGGGATAATCTGATGTTCAAATACCAGTGTAGTGGGGGAGGGGCTTCACGGACAGTGTTTCTTTGGAGATTGGGAGCACAGTATGTGTGTTAAAGGGGCCAATACAAAAGATTACGTATTGATGTAATATAAGCCTTCAGAATGCGCAACGTTCATTTTCAGTAAACGTTGATAGCTTCGTTTAAGCTGCTTAGTGTTTCCTGAACTGCTATTTACTCACTGAATCTACAGTGCGATGCCAAAACCAATTATATTTCACCCGATGTGAGCTTGCAGTCTGAATTCAGTAGCATAAAATAATATAAAGACAACTGGCCTCATTCATAAAACACAAGCAGAATGATTTTTGTGTGTGTGTGTGTAATTTGGTACGAGAAAGTTTAATGAATGTGGCCCAATGATTGAGTTGTCTTCACTTGTTGCACACAAAAACAACGCAACCAGTGTAGTCCAAATTATAATGACTTTTGAACTGGTTCTTTTAATGAAATGGTCAAAAACAAGTTATCAGTTTGAATAAATTTTAATAAATTAATTGCTCACTGAATACATCAACATCTCACACTTACTGACAAAAAGTTTTTTGTTTTTATAAATGGAACTTTAATTAAAAAAAACAAATTCTTTGCCACAAAAAATAATATTAATATTCTTATAAGTATGTCATTAATTAATTCATTTAAATTCAACAAAAATAGCTTGGTAGCCTTAAACCTCAATAGTCATGGCAATGATATTGCAGATGCATTCTAATTAAATCATTTAACAAAGAATGACACATTTCCCCTGATCTGCATACATTATTTCAAACAGTGCTTTTCATAGACAAAATCTCAGTTTCCAAACTTGAAAAAAATACATTTTCAACAATTAATGTAAGCACCTGCAGAACTAATATATTCCAGGAAAAGTGTGGGTTACAGTAATTATCTGAACAGTAGGAGTCTTATTAACTTAAATTCAATAAAAGAAACAGACCTTGGACTCTGTACTGCTAATTGCTACAATAAAACCTTCTTGGATTTTCTTGATGAAATAATTGTATTTGCTTTTGCCTTTATTACAAAAGCTACACAGAACCTACACAGAACAAACAAATAATTAATTACGAATCAAACCAAACAATAATGAATAATGCTAAGTTTTTGAATGCATTTGGGAAAAGTTGCAATTCTGGATAAGATTTTGTATTTATTGTGCCATCTTTAGATATTAATTTGTAGAACTCTGTTTGAAACAACCTTAACCCCATTTTTCAAAGAAGTGCTTGAAAAGTACTTGTCAATGCTAAGCAAATGTACATACTGATGTGCACAATAATGACAGATCCTGTGAGTAAAAGGTACACCTGAAAGTGCGTTCTTAAAAATAATTGGGTAATTTGCAAATTCTTGTTCTTCACGTATGAGCATCAAAGCTATACTGATTGACACAAAATCCGCAAAAATTCAGCTAATTATCTGGCAACTGTCACTTGGTATTGGCTTGATGTTGAGCACGGCACAGACTGTTGTCTCTGTGTTAAGACAATTCTGAAAATGAATATAGGTAAATAGAGGTTTTGATTAAAAATAACTTTGATATTAATTAAAAACATAAATTGTTTTTCTCGTGATTGGTCAATGATTCTGTGCACAAAAATAACTCCAACAAAATATATGCAAGCATGTCATTGCTTTAATTATATACACTAATCCATACTAAATTTCTCTTTTTGCCAAACAAAAATTTCTATACACCCTTAAGCATTTGAACAAAAAAGCAAACAAGAACATTCTACCAAGGGTTATGTCCTTTTCCCCACTCCCCTACAAAATCTCTTGGCTAAGAATGTCTTCGTAGATTAGGGAATAGGTAGCTCTGTAAGAGCCGACAGATGGGGAGCCTAATTTAGTAAACCATTAGCTGGCAAAAAAGCAATAGCACCCTCCCTCCACTTCACTCAAATCCTCACACACTGAAGCCTGAGGATTGGCATGCCGTTTGTAAACTTACAAAGTTTATTTATATACCACCATTTATACAGCAACAGCTGACCATTGTGCTTTACAATACATCATAAAACATTGATCAAATAACATAAAAGAAAAAAGAAAGACAAAAGTCATACATAAAATGCTGGCGATATATTGCAACATTTAGTGAACACTGAAAGCCAGTGAAATGGAAAGAGTGTTTTTATGACATAAAAACTGGTAAGAATGGCGCAGATCTAATCAGAAGTGGCAGGCTGTTCAGAAAACTCTTTATGTGTTTTCTGAGCTTATTTTGAGTGAATATAAAAAACAGATTTAAATACAGGTCTTCACTCCAATATGCCATAAACAGTAACATGGATTGAGGAATGTGTATAATTCTGAAGGCATGCAGCAATTCATTTTAAATAAGAGTGGGTGATTTGAGTATGTATGAACAATGTGAGCAGAGTTTAACTTATGTAAATGTTGTGGCTATCATGTTAAATGTTGAGCAGACAGTGATACAGTTATATACAGTAGTTGTGTAGAAATGCCTACTAAAAACCACCAGTATATCAACCTGGTGAACCTTCTGTTCATCAAAGAATCCAGAAAATAAAATATCACCATTTCCACATAAATGTTAAGCAGTGCAACATGTTTTTACCATTGATAATAGGTCTGTCACAATATCAGATTTTTCACTACACGGTTATCGTGGCCAAAAAAAATTTACGATAACGATATATTGTGATCTCTATTTAAAGATTTCATCATAATGCTCACATCGTCCTATTTTGGGTAAAATTAGAAGAAAAAAAAAATACTGCTCAAAAAATACTGCTCTCTAAAGAAATTTGAAGTAAACATTTAACCCATAAGTTTTTATCCGAATGAGCACACTTTGGACTAGCCCAGAGGGATGTAAATATAATAAAGCACAGAAAGACATCAGTAGTTAATAGGTTAATGTAACGTTTTCCAGATCTGCAAGATAACGGAGGCTGAAGTGGGTGAACAGTTTAGTGGTATTGCCCCCTTTAGAGTAGAGTAGGGTAGAGTGTCTCGTCTGTCATATCCGACAACAGACCTTTACGCGGCAATAGCAGACGCATACTGTGACTGCTATGGCTGCATCCGAAATCGCATATTTATATTGTAGGAGAAAAACAGTAGGCTATGTGACAAAAGAAGTATGTCCGAATTCACAGTACTCATAAAAGAGTAGGCAGAAAGTACCCGGATGACCTATTACTTCTGACGACATTCTGAAGTGTGCAAACGATGGACACTTTACTATCCCATGAGGCCATGGGAGAGGATTTGGAAGTGAAGCAAAGTAACTCTCTGCTGGTAGGTCACATGATAATGTTAACATGGCGAATGTTGTACGTCCAGATTACATTCATACTATATAGAAAATACATTTTTAGCGGTCGTGAAATAATTACTTATTCAAAATAATAGTGCTACCCCCTAATAGTCGACTAGAAGAGTTAGTTGCGGAAAAAAACACACCACAGGAAGTGGCGAAGTCACGCAGCCTATAATGGAAAGATCGTTAACGGCAGGAAATCCAAACATTCACCTATCATTCATCGACCCCAAATATGGCTTATCACTTGAAACATGTAAGTAGTAGCAACTTTACAAGTCCGCTCGCTCTAATGTTAGCCTAGCCCTAGATAAATGTGATTTTTCTAGACGACTAGTAGTCATTGATTTAAGCCATTAGTCGACTAATAGCGTGTTTATATTAATAAGCCATAAATCATAATAATAAGCCTTTAATTGCCTATAGATAATACACAGTCTAATCAGTGCTCAAGCGCATGTGTAAAGTTTGCCACAGCGCACCAGCAAATGTAATGATTATGAGCGTGTCATGAAAAAACAGCAAAGAGACTGTCTAAACATTTTAATAATTTATTGATAATGTTTTCTGTGTTTTCAGATGCAGAGATTAAGTCAACGATGCTGACTCGTCATCTCTGAAGTAAAAGTATTCATTTAAAAGTAGACATTTCAAGCTTTTTATATATATATATATATATATATATATAATATTTCTTGTGTCTGTGAGACAAATATACACTTAGTTTCGGTTCATGTTTGTTACGTGTTCAATTTCACTGAGACAGAGACGGCAGAACGCGCATCCTGATTGTTTCACAATTGGTTTACAGAAATAAAAGTGGACCCTTTACAGTCTGCATTACTCTTATCTGTATGACCAAAATGACAGAGTATTTACAGTTAAATGCAAGTGGTCGCACCGGCGCCTGTATGTCATGCAGTAAGCACGCTCTCCACACAAGCATGGATATGCTAATAGCACACATTTGTCTAGGACAAGGCTAACATTAGAGCGAGCGGACTTGTAAAGTTGCTACTACTTGCATGTTTCAAGCCATATTTGAGGTCGATGAATGATAGGCGAATGTTTGGATTTCCTACTGTTAACGATCTTTCCCTCATAGACTGCGTGACTTTGCCACTTCCTGTGGAGTTTTTTTTCTGCAACTAACCGACTACCAAGAGATGGTCGACCAAGCCTCTTCTAGTCGACTAACATTTAGTTGACTATTAGGGGCAGCCCTAGTGTTTATATTCTGACTATTTTAGACCGGTCGGGTCACCACCGCTGCAGAGTAGCCCAGTACCTGTGTGACTCGTCATAGACATAAACAAAGAGAAGTAGCCCAGGCTACTTGTTCTTCTGCAAGACGCATGCAGTTTTGTTTATTAACCACCAGAGCAGCTTTAAACATTGCAGGACAAGGAAATAACTGAAACAGAGGGCTTAAATACACAGAGCAAACAAAGGGAGAAACTAACTAGACACACCTGAACTGAGGACTCTAGCTGATTAGTAACCTAGGAAACAAACAGGCAGGGAACAGAGGAGAACATAACTAATTAACAAACTAGAAAACTGACCGTGAAACTAAAACAGAAGACAAGACATGAAAGCTGAACAAAACCAAACTGTAAACATGAAGAAACAAACTCAAAACGTGATGCCCCCCCACCCCCCTTCTTGGGAGGTCCTACGGCTGTGTGTACATCCCGAACACACAAAATAACCGTAGCTATGATGGTCAGCACTGCACTCTCTGGGCTTAGCTCTGGGGCGTGAGCGGACTCTGGGCTGAGCTCTTGGGATGAAGTGAACTCCAGGCTGAGCTCTGGGGCTGGAGCGGACTTTGAGCTGAGCTCTGGGGCTGGTACGGACTCTGGAGCAGACTCTGGGGCTGGAGTGGATTCTGGGGCAGACTCTGGGGCTGGAGCGGATTCTGGGGCAGACTCAGGGGCTGGAGCGGACTCTGGAGTGGGCTCATGGACTGGAGCGGACTCTGGGGTGGACTCATGGACTGGAGTGTATTCTGGGTTGGAGTCAGGGGCTGGTGCAGACTCTGGGGTGGGCTCATGGACTGGAGCGGCTTCTGGGGCAGACTCAGGGGCTGGAGCGGACTCTGGAGCGGGCTCATGGACTGGAGCTGATTCTGGGTTGGAGTCAGGGAATGGAGCAGACTCTGGGGTGGGCTCATGGACTGGAGCGGCCTCTGGGGTGGACTCATGGACTGGAGCGGATTCTGAGTTGGAGTCAGGGGCTGGAGCTGATATAGGGGTAGGCTCAGGGGCTGGAGTGGATTTTGGAGCGGACTCATAGACTAGAGCGGGCTCATGGACTGGAGCTGATTCTGGGTTGGAGTCAGGGAATGGAGCAGATTCTGCGGTGGGCTCATGGACTGGAGCGGCCTCTGGGGTGGACTCATGGACTGGAGCGGATTCTGAGTTGGACTCATGGACTGGAGCGGATTCTGGGGTGGACTCAGGGGCTGGAGCGGATTCTGGGGTGGACTCAGGGGCTGGAGTGGACTCATGGACTGGAGCAGATTCTGGGGCGGACTCGTGGACTGGAGCGAATTCTGGGGCGGTCTCAGGGGTGGACTCATGGACTGGAACGGATTCTGGGGCAGACTCAGGGGCTGGAGCTGACACCAGGGCAGACTCAGGGGCTGAAGCCGACACCAGAGTGGCCTTAGGGGCTGGAGCCGACACTGGAGCGGGCTTAGGGGTTGGAGCCGACACGGGAGTGGGATCAGGGGCTGGAGCAACACCGGAGCGGGCTCAGGGGCTGGAGCCATCACTGGAGTGGACTCATGTGCTGGTGTGGAATCTGTAGTGGACTTATATTTTGTGGAGATGGTTGGTACCAGGAGGACTGTAATGGGCTGGGGATGATGTGACACGACAAATACACGCCAATACTGGTATATTGCGACACCCCTAATTAACACGATAACGACATTTCATTTTTTAAATATCACAGTTATTGTCAATACCGGTATATTGTGACACCCCTAATTGATAATAATAAGAAATATGCTGCATTCAAGCCACCTCGTATTTACCGTAATCTTGAGATGACAACACGTGACGTTGTATTCGGAGCTGTTCACGTCCTTGGACTGGGAATTATGCGTTTCTATGGCACCACTATCAACGCCTAAATGAATCTACAGCGGTCAGGTGGTACAGCGGCCACGTGGGAGCTTTCAGAAAACTCCCAGCTTACAAACTGTAATTACGAGCTCTACGAGGACGTGAACTCTTTTTATGAGCCAGAATCTCGTAGTTACAGTGATTACGATATGGCGTGAACACACCTATATTTCTTGAGCAGCAAATCAGCATGTTAGAATAATTTCTGAAAGATCATTTGATCACAGGAATAAATTATATTTTAATATATATATTCAAATAGAAAACAGTTATTTTAAATTGTAATAGTATTTCACAACATTACTGTTTTTACTGTATTTTTATCAAATACATGCAGCCTTGGTGAGCATATACTCTAAAAAATGCTGGGTTAAAAACAACCCAAGTTGGGTTGACAATGGACAAACCCAGCGACTGGGTTGTTTTAACCCAGCTGTTGGGTTAAATGTTTGCCCAACTTGCTGGGTAGTTTTAACTCAACTGTTGTTTAAAAATTGTTAAATTGTTAAAAGTTTAATGAATAATAATTAAACAATAAACATTCATTAAATTGCTTACTAATAAATGTTCATCTTTAGATTATTATTGTTGCCTCTAGTAATTATGTGTCTGATTTTTAATTTCCAACCTATATTGGGTTCATTTTAAGCCAGCCACATAGTAATTTTTAAACAATAGTTGGGTTAAATAAAACTGCCCAGCACGTTGGGCAAACATTTAACACAACCGCTCGGTCAAAACAACCCATTCGCTGGGTTTGTCCATTTTCAGCCCAACTTGGGTTGTTTTTAACCCAGCATTTTTTAGAGTCAGGACTTCTTTCAAACTAATTTTGAACAGTAGTGTAAATTAGTGAATTTTTTTTATTCATTTTTTTTTTTTTTTAAATTTCCCTTTATTATTTAGGTCTCCTCAACACGATCTGCCTGTCTCCCTTATCTAACACAAGGGTCAAACTGCTTTCAATTAAAAGTAGCTAAAACTGGTAGCTAAATGTCACTAGATGACATCATAATGGCAAACTCATTGATCTATATAAACATGAATATAGATCAGTGGGCAAAATAAGAATCTAGATAAGGTTTGTCCAAGAAGTTGCTAGATTTGTCCCTAAACTTTTGAAAAAAGTCTCAAAAGGGGCGGGAAAGTCACTAAATCTAGTGACAAAATCCCTAAATTGGCAACACTGATAGTAACCCTTGTGCTGGAAAAACGAGATTCCCCTAGCCCTACCTGTACCGTATACCCTCTGGCAACAGCAAATACACTCCCATGAGAGATTCTCTAGCACAGGAGAGTGGAGCTTAATAAGCTTATGAGTTGAATCAGGTTTGTTAGATTAGGGAGACCTCCAAAATATGCAGTGCTGGAAAGCCGCTATGAACAGGGCTGTGAAACATATTTCACACTTAAGTGTGCACAATTTGTAATATTTATTTGTAATAGTAAACTCCTAAAAATAAAGTTTCTCTATTGGCATTGATGGTTCAATATGACTGACTGGCATATTGACATGAAGAACCTTTAACATCATGGAATCTTTCTATTTTACACTTAGAAAAAATGGTTCTTTTAAAGAACTGAAAGGTTCTTTGGGGAACCAAAAAAAAAAAAAAAAAAAAAAAGGTTCTTCTATGGCATTGCTGCAAAAAAAAAATAAATAAATAAAAAATAAAAATTATACTATTCCTCCCCTAATGAAAAATTCAAAATAAGATACAAAAGGGCTGCCAAACTGCATTAAACTTTCCAGAGGAACCTCGGATAGTATATTTAAGGTGCTCAAGTTTGAGATATGACATCACCTCTTTATGAGATGGTGGCACTGCCTTTTTCCAACTGAGAAGAATCAGGCGTCTAGCCAATAATGTGGAGAAGGCAGTGAGCTCTATTTGATTGGTAGTTAGCTGCATTTCTTCTGGCACTACACCAAAGATGGAAGACAGAGGACTTGGATCAAGATCTTTGTTGCATATAAATGAAAACTGCTGCCTTAAATGTTTAAGTATTGTCAAATTGGCTGCACAAGTCATTTTAACTAATTTTTAAAAATCTTGTCTAGTTGAACCTTGTATAACTTAAAAAAAAAATTAATTGGTTACATTATTTTGATGATTTAAAGTAATGGAAAAACGTGTCACATTCAGTTTTGGTTTCAGTTTAATTTTCAGACTAGTCTCATTGATAGGTCTAAATACGTAACATTTACAGGGACAAAATGTACATTTTTGTACGTTTAGATAGATGCTGAAATGTACAATATGGACATATTGACAAAACTTTAACATTATTACGTATAAATTATACAGCTAAGAAAACATAAAAAATATGTACAAATCTTTTATATCATAAAGATATTTGTATAATTGGTTTCTAAGTATGTTATCATTGTAATTTCAAGTAATTCTTTGCCCTACAGCCCTCAGTTTGTAATCAAATTCAGCACTCTTATGGAAATATGATAATATTTTGAAATTATCATTTAAATCTGACTAATTTTCAAATTGTTTGTCATAAATCAACATCTCAGGAAATTGTTATGGGGTTTCAAATCAGAATATGACTTTCTGTTATGAAACAAGCCATCAATTTGATACATCCACTGTAATGGACACCAGGACTTAAAGCATGTAAATCAGGCATTTTGGGAGACACAAGTGAATAGAGAAAGAAATTATATATCAATATTTTTATGAAATATTAGATATTCTTATGAAAATGTTGCCAATTATTACTCCCATTATTACACATCTTTTTTCATTACATGTTGCTCAAAGAACACATTAATATGCAATAAAATAAATAAATAAATAAATAAAAAAATATATATAAATTCACTAAACTTTTTTTTTTCCCTGGGTCTGAGGAGGTTGTTACATTTGTACCTTTTCACATTTGAGTTTGCCTTATTTTGGAAAGCAACCCCTGAAAATAACATTCCTTGTTTTTTTCTTTAGGCTTTTTGTCTGCAGTGTTTAAATATTTTTGTTACATTACAGATGCAGAAAGACAAAATGGTTTTGATCTGAAGTAAATATTGCAAATGGGTAGAAGAGCATTTTCAACATAAATTTCAAAGAATTTTCAGGGAAGCACAGAAACCCAAGACTTCAAAAATAAATTATAAAAGTATAAAATATACACAGACCACTTAAGGAGTAGACCTTTGCAAAAAGGTTAGTTTAGTTAGATTGCAGATTAATTGCATTTATTTTTACTCTGCATGATTCTATTGCTTCTTTGTGTCGTAGGAGTTGATTCTTTGTGTTATTCTTAAAAGTAAGGTTTTATGTTCTTTTGATAGGCTGTGTTTCTGTCATGCTTGTACTTTGATCATTTAAGCACTAAGACTCAAAGTCAGCCTTACCTATTTTCTGTCTGTTGAAGGAGGGCATTTTGAGTGAGGTGTGGTGTGGACAAAAAATACTGTGATAGATGCGGTACTTGAGTTATGCACAATGGCATGAATATATTATGCAAATTACTATTTGTTTTAATGTTTACTGCTTTTACTCATACTGCTGCTTTCCTTGTCACTTTCAGTTATTTATCAATTATTTATTGATTATTTAGATCTTTTACTTAATGTTTTCTGTTATTGTCTGTGACATTGTTATAAATTATGTGTTAAATTTTGAAGTCCACCCACATCTGGCAATGAAAGATAAGTTCACTTTTCTTGAAAGTGAGCGGTGCATAGTGTTGTAAAATGGGAAGCTCAAATTTTGGGTTGACTTCTTGAATATTACAGGACTAATCTAGTTTGGTTCCATTCCTCATTGTCATGTAGATTGAATGCTAAGCATTTTTGTTTCAGATTTCATGATCTGCTTGTGGACTACCTGAGACATTTAGAGACTTTTAAAGATATTTTTTAATCAAAGGCCATTGTAACTCACAATTTTTTTTATTATTAACAAAAGCACAAGCAAGGATGTGTATGTGTAGAACTCTGTGAATGGTGTTCAAATTTTGGAGAATCTGTGGGTGTAAATATCATGTCAGCCTGGTGATAGTAGTCAACCAGGTTGATATATCAGATCAGCAAGCTGAGATCTTTTCTGAGATTGCAAAAGCGGAGACATTTGGGTGAAATTACTAAGAAATACGGTGAACAGAACTGGATAATAGAAGTGGACCAAACACTGAACCCTGTGGGATTCCAGTGGTGAAAGTGTGGGTTAGCCTTTAGAGATATGATACATTTTATCCAGTTATTCAGGTTATGATAGAAATAAACAGGATCCAGTGTGTCACAGACCATTGTGCTTGATCAATGTGCGTGGTGTGGCCTAGTAGTAGTTAAATCTCTGGGCTGGTATCTGGGTATCTGAAAGGTTTGTAGGTTCAAACTCCTCAAGGATGATCCTGTAAGCATTGCACCATTGAGCAAGGCACTTAATCCCAGGTTGCTCCAGGGGGACTCTTCCTGTATTAACTGTTTTATTCAGTGTCACTATGGATAAAAGCATCCACTGAATGACTAATTAGGTAAATCATTTGTTAATTAATTAGTGTCTAGTGCAAAACGCTTTGGCTGACGCAAGTACTTCAGTCACAGTAAACTACACAGTCAAGAAAGCTGATAGTGACCAACTTTATATATTAGACAGTATTATATGAAACTGTATCCTAATATATAAACAGATATTTTAGGCTACTGTTTAACAGTTCTTAAGAGAACTACAGGCTAACATTTTTAATAATAATAATAATAAAAAGACAGAAAAGAAAAGAAAAGAAAAGAAAAGAAAAGAAAAGAAAAGAAAAGGAAAGAAACCGCATTATAGTGCTGGAAAAAAAACAGCTATATTTATCTGGAACTTCAAAATACTTACACCAACCTTTTAATTAGACAACTTAAAGATGTTATTTTTATTTCCCAAAGGAGCTGTGTTGTTGTAATGTGAAAATCTTTAATGAAATGAATATTTTATTTTGAATATGAAGAATTAGAATTTGATGACTGATTTTAAGCCTAACCCTTTAAGACATTTGTAAATTAAATGTGAAAGTTTGTTTTGTTTCTTAATTGTATGGATAATTATACTTCTGCAAGTGAGCACATCATTGGAGTTATATCGTGGTCATGATATATTTATCCACATGTTGTTTGCCACATGCTAGCATTAATGTGAGGAAATGGAGACGAGAACTTGTAAGGTCATGCAGGATGTTTTAATGTGTTTGATCTGATTTGGTACGTTATAGCCTATAGTTATGACGTTTCGTTGTTGAGTTTCTTTTAATCACTTCATTTAACACAAGTTTTGTGTAAAACTGTAAAACTCAGATGCTCCCTGGGGTTGTTTTTATGTTAGTCATCGTTTCAGCAGTGTTTCAAAATTCCCTGTTTGTTTCATTATAAAATGAGTGAAATTAATAATGTGGATGCAAATACTAATAACTTTTAATTTAAAAATATTTGCTGTTTATTGATTTTTTTTTTTTTTTTTTTTGGTCTGTTTTCTTAATTTCAGAATCCTTTGTGCCTTCTATGCTGTAAACCGGTTGAGAGGGACAGAAGAGAGAGACCGAACACAATGAATTGTTGCCCTTAAAGGGTTAGTTCACCCAAAAATGAAAATTCTGTCATTAATTACTCACCCTCATGTCGTTCCACACCCATAAGGCCTTTGTTCATCTTCGGAATACAAATTAAGATATTTTTGATGAAATCCGATAGCTGTCTGACTTCTCAATGGACAGCAACTTAACCAACACTTTCAAGGTCCAGAAAGGTACTAAAGACATCGTTAAAACAGTCGACGTGACTGCAGTGTTCAACCTTAATTTAATGAAGCGACGAGGATACTTTTTGTGCGCAAAAACAAAACGAAAATAACGACTTTATTCAACAATATCTTCTGTGTCATTCTGCTACGCTCTTTACGTCCAGCGCTTCCAGGTTCTACGTCAGAACGGTGGCTCAGTATTGGCCAAAGCTGATCACGTGAGCAGCACGACACATGCACGTGACACTGACGCAGGAGCCGGCCAATAATGAGACGGCGTTCTGACGTAGAACCTGGAAGCGCTGGACGTAAAGAGCGTAGCAGAATGACTCAAAATAGAAGATATTATTGATTAAAGTTGTTATTTTTGTTTTGTTTTTGTGCACAAAAAGTATACTCTGTTCTGAAGATGAACGAAGGTCTTACAAGTGTGGAACGACATGTGGGTGAGTAATTAATGATAGAATTTTCATTTTTGGGTGAACTAACCCTTTAAGTCCACACAGGGGTACAGTTGATTTTTATATTGATTCGAGCATTTTGATATGAACACCTGAAGATACTGAATTGATTGTTGATGAAAGTCATTTATGTGAACCTGTTGAGGAAGAACAAGATTTTGTCAAAATAATCAACAATAAGTTGGGTTGCCTTTTTCTTAAATTAGAAAGTGTTTCAAAATGTTTTGATACTGAGATTAAGAAGCTGTCTGATCGATGCATAGAACTGCTAATTTTAGAGTTCTAATATGTTTAATGTGTCATTGAACGTGGATGTTTATAGTTGCTCAAGCTGCTTAAACCTTAAAGTGATCTTAAGCATTATAGGTTTCCGTAAATGCTTGTTATTTCTTGGATTGTTATTCCGTTTTAATAAATGACTCTTAACTGCACATTGTCTCAGTATTATTTTGTCACATTATAAGAGTAACATTTAATTTAAAATATTTACCAGCACTGCATAAAACAAGTAAACTGTATTTAAAAGAGCAAATGGTTTTACTTAATTATATTAATTACATCAGATTTTTAAGTAAAAATTACTCAATATAATTTAACAGACCAAGTTATATGTACTTGTTCACTTTGTTAATTTTACTCAGCTTAGTTAAGTAGATTTACTTAATTTCCATGTGTGTGAAATTTATAGGGATGCACCGATACCATTTTTTTAAGGACCGAGTACGAGTACCGATACTTTTTTCTAGTACTCGCCGATACCGATACCAATACCGATGCCTATACATTTATTAATTTCTCTCTCTCTCTTTTTTTTTTCGGGGGGTGGGGGGGGGGGTGTTTTCCAAGCACAATACAGTGAGAATAATGAATGTAGGACAGCTTCTTTATTATTACTCTACTGAAAAAAAGTAATACTTTTTATGTGCTTGTCACAAACATAAAGAACAAAAATTTCAGTGTCCAATAACCTTCAAATGGCATAATTACCAATATATATAATTGTTATTATATAAAAAGAAATTTATAAACAATACAACAAATACTATAGAGATAAAAATTAAATAAACTTGTTTTTCAGATACAGTAGGTTTATTTACCATGTATATATTTATCTAACATATTTTGTTGTTTTATTAACATTAATGACAAATATATAGGCTACGGTCCCTTTAAGACCGAATCCATGGATACTGACACATATCCTGTTTTCACCCAAATGTTTACGTCCACTTAAGGCATAACCGACTGTATTTACGTGAAATACTCCACACGATGGACATTATGACAACTATGTGTGCATTTTACCATTCAGGCGCGAGGAGAACTGATCACGCGCTGTCTGAGAGAACTGGGATCGCGCGCAAGAAAGAGAGAGAGAGAGAGAGAGCGTGCGAGAGAGAGAGCGCTTCTGGTCTGTGTCATTCAGCGCGATTCCGCCTATCCCGCCTTCACTAATCGATAACGAATTGTGATTGAAAGCATGCAGTTCGCAATGTGTGTGTTGTCATCATTAATTTAAGTATTTCCACACCCCTGAAGCTGACATTGCTTCTGCTGCTGCCGCCGGTGTCTCTGTACACGGAAAATTCTGTCATTTACGTCACGTGAGGTATAGGTCTTTGGTATCGGGGGTATTTTTACGAGTACAGTGTAGTTTATTTAAAAATTCATTTGACGTTCATATGCCTTTCTAAGGTCAGTGCCCCTTTACATCTTCCTATCAACACAAAACTTGCTTCAGGTTGTGTTTAAGATGGACTTTAACCTCACCACCTGCTCTGTTGACATAGGGACATTGTAGTCACCTTAATTTGCATCACCTTACGATGCTGCAGTATGTGAAGTGCTGCAACAATTTAGCCTGTTCCAAGTGTAGGGTCTGTTGCCATGGCAAAATATTGTAATATTCAGAACTGTTCAGCCTTTACCTTACATTCAAAATGTGTTCTAAAATATATTCTTTGTTCAGGGACTGAAAATATATATTGCCAATTGGGAAAAATAAATATACCAAAGTCAAAATATATTTGCTAAGTATACTACAAATATACTAGAAATGCATTTACATATGTATGTACTCAATAAAAAAGTCTGCTAAATTGGAACAATGTGTACTTAATGCACTAGTTTTCCGGAAATAGTGCTGAGGTCCAACTAAAGATTTACTTAAGTATATTGTGCTAAAATGGAACAATTGCAAGAATACTTTAGGTACACTTCAAATAGCTTGCATTTAAAGACTGATATTATACAGAGATCATACTATCCTTACTATTAGTGATATTAAAACACATTTTAGGCTTAATATTAAGAAATTTGCTTTGTGCAAAAAAGAAGTAGGCTACTCCAAATAAAGTTTAATTATAATATTTATATCAGTAAGTCTCAAGCAATGTCAGTAATTATGTTAATGGTTTGTACTTAGTATGAAATAAATGTATTTAAATACATTTTGGTATTTTTTTTACTAGGGTCTTTAGAGTTATTTTTTTGGTAATTTTGATTGATCGAGACCAATGTGTGTTTTGTTTGATACATTTTGCACATTATATTTCCCCTTTGTGTTCAGTTAAATCTTTGGCAGCTTTACATTTCTGACCAAAGTATGTAAGTATGAAATTGGAGTTGCATGACTTTCCCTCGAGATTTATATCTTATTATTAGTCTTTTCAGTCGCTTATTTCAAACTGACTTCAGTACCACTTCATCACAATACCATTTGAATACCTGATGTTTGATGTGTCTGCAGGAATTCAGACACACAGAATTTCTTAAAATGTGTAAATCGACTATTAGTAGTCTGAAAGAAAGGTGGAATTTCTTCCAACATTACAGAAAAGACATCAATCAGAAAATGTTTACTGAAATTAATGACAGGTGAATGTAAGTGTAGGAATGGTCAAGGATTTGCTGCGGAATTGATAAGAAAAAGTTCTTTCACATTTTAAGAAGCAATATGACACTATCTTTTCAAATGTGTAGTCTATTCAACATTTCAGACAATTACAGTATCTCACAGAAGTGAGTACACCCCTCACATTTTTGTAAATATTTTATTATATCTTTTCATGTGACAACACTGAAGAAATGACACTTTGCTACAATGTAAAGTAGTGAGTGTACAGCTTGTATAACATTGTAAATTTGCTGTCCCCTCAAAATAACTCGATGCACAGCCATTAATGTCTAAACCGCTGGCCACAAAAGTGAGTACACCCCTAAGTGAAAATATCCAAATTAGGCCCAAAGTGTCAATATTTTGTGTGGCCACCGTTATTTTCCAGCACTGCCTTAACCCTCTTGGGCATGGAGTTCACCAGAGCTTCACAGGTTGCCACTGGAGTCCTCTTCCACTCTTCCATGACGACATCACGGAGCTGGTGGATGTTAGAGACTTTGCGCTCCTCCATCTTCCATTTGAGGATGCCCCACAGATGCTCAATAGGGTTTAGGTACCCTCAGCTTCTTTAGCAAGGCAGTGGTCAACTTGGAGGTGTGTTTGGGGTTGTTATCATGTTGGAATACTGCTCTGAGGCCCAGTCTCTGAAGGGAGAGGATCATGCTCTGCTTCAGTATGTCACAGTACATGTTGGCATTCATGGTTCCCTCAATGAACTGTAGCTCCCCAGTGCCGGCAGCACTCATGCAGCCCCAGACCATGACACTCCCACCACCATGCTTGACTGTAGGCAAGACACACTTGTCTTTGTTTACTTAATTGGTTTTTTTCTCCATTTAAACACCTATTTGCCACTTGTCTGCCACCTGATGTCACCTGATGGAGTTTGGGTTCCTTGCCGCTGTCGCCTTTTGGCTTGCTTAGTTGGGGACACTTGACATTTGACTTGACATTTGATATTCAACAGTGCTTTGATCTACCTGCATTGACACTATTCTTTAAGAGCTGCTGTGCAGCCAAATAATGTACCAGTTATCAATGTAAAGCTGCTTTGACACAATCTACATTGTAAAAAGCGCTATATAAATAAAGGTGACTTGACTTGACTTGTCTTTGTACTCCTCACCTGGTTGCCGCCACACACGATTGACACCATCTGAACCAAATAAGTTTATCTTGGTCTCATCAGACCACAGGACATGGTTCCAGTAATCCATGTCCTTAGTCTGCTTGTCTTCAGCAAACTGTTTGCGGGCTTTCTTGTGCAACATCTTTAGAAGAGGCTTCCTTCTGGGACGACAGCCATGCAGACCAATTTGATGCAGTGTGCGGCGTATGGTCTGAGCACCGACAGGCTGACCCCCCCACCCCTTCAACCTCTGCAGCAATGCTGGCAGCACTCATACGTCTATTTCCCAAACACAACCTCTGGATATGACGCTGAGCACGTGCACTCAACTCCTTTGGTCGACCATGGCGAGGCCTGTTCTGAGTGGAACCTGTCCTGTTAAACCACTGTATGGTCTCGGCCACTGTGCTGCAGCTCAGTTTCAGGGTCTTGGCAATCTTCTTATAGCCGACGCCATCTTTATGTAGAGCAACAATTCTTTTTTTCAGTTCCTCAGAGAGTTCTTTGCCATGAGGTGCCATGTTGAACTTCCAGTGACCAGTATGAGAGAGTGAGAGCGATAACACCAAATTTAACACACCTGCTTCCCATTCACACCTGAGACCTTGTAACACTAACGAGTCACATGACACCAGGGAGAGAAAATGGCTAATTGGGCCCAATTTGGACATTTTTACTTAGCGGTGTACTCACTTTTGTGGCCAGCGGTTTAGACATTAATGGCTGTGTGTTGAGTTATTTTGAGGGGACAGCAAATTTACACCGTTATACAAGCTGTACACTCACTACTTTACATTGTAACAAAGTGTCATTTCTTCCGTGTTGTCACATGAAAAGATATAATAAAATATTTACAAAAATGTGAGGGGTGTACTCACTTCTGTGAGATACTGTATATCATCATAATAATTATACTTCTGCACATGGCTGGTGTGCTCGTCGGGAGCCGATGTTGTCTCAAAGGCTGTTCTTCCTATGTTCTGTCAATGGACTGTCTAACCCTACCAGTAACCTAAGGAGAAACACAGGGTGACCAGACTTCCACATAAGACCAGGTTCGAGGCCTACCAATATGATTATTCGGTGCAATAAACATTTTAATTTGAATGAACGGCAGGTAATGCATCTATTTAGACCAACATAAACATTTGCATGCCATGAGTATGACGGAATTGTTTTATTTATTCATCATTTTCACAGGCGAAATCCAGACATTTCAAAAGGAATCCACATGATCGGGAATGCCGCTTGAGGGCAAAAGATTTCACCATGCAGAATTTGGATTTGCTAAATTGACTTAAGCCGGGTGCACACTACAATTTATAATAGTCCTTTACGACTGTTTCTTGTCAGACTGTACAAACATGATCTTCTCTGAAAGCCTTGTCACACTGTGAGATCTCATTGTCATTAATGTAAGACTGTACGGCAGTCAAGACTCGTTAAAAAAGGATGCACGCAAGAAGACTCGTCTAGATTTGTACATCATCAATCCGTGACGCATTCAGTGATGTGAGCTGCATTTACATGCAGGATAGAAATGGTGGCTAGCAAACAAAAACAATCTCCAGCATTCATTTTGATCATGGCTTCTCTTGAAAAGACAACTGGAAAAAAACAAAGACGATGTGTATGGAGCAAGTGGTGTTGTTGTTGTCATCAGGTTCTGCGTTCCAATTGGTTTTTGATTTGATGGATGTCGTAGGAGAAGCCACACTACAGGACTGTGCTTCAAATCTTCTGACACTGCTAGAATTTTGTCAGATCACAATTCTCATTAATCAGCTGTCAGTGAACATGTCAAACTAACAATCAAAAAATTCAGATTTTGACCTAAGATAGGAATATTTCAGGATTTCAAAATTGGCTAAATCATGGCCAAAATCGTACAGTGTGAACTTGGCTAAACAGAAAGCTGCTTGGTTTGAAATTCGATGAGCAAAATTTTATGTGAGCACACCTTAAGAGTCACAATTTTGGTCATGTGCCGGAAGGCGCTGTTTAAATAATTTTTGTTTAATTTTGCCGTGTGTACATGGCCAGCAAGAGGTTTTTTGCAGCAGAGAATGAACACACAACACGTATGCTTGTGGTGAAGTTTGACGTTCTAAATGTTAGAGATTGTCAGAAGAAATGAGGCTTTACCTAAGGCACTAGTTCATCATGTGGGCATCTCTGCACAGGAGCGCAAAAGGTTGGGGCTGAAAGCACAGGAGACAAATAAGGGTCAAGAGGACGAAGAATGATATGAATACCTTTAAAACATCTTTCTTCATAACCACTGCATTAATGACTGAGGGGGTAACGTGTTGTCTCACACAGTAACTACAAGCCGAGGTCAACGCATTGCCTTGGGTGAGGACCCGTACTGTAGAAATGGTTGTGGAGATGTGAGAAGAAAAAAACAGTTCATCCAAGGTTTGGCAACAAGGACAGTCAGACGAGAAATTTACAGAGAAAAAAGCTGAAATGTCAGAGCGACAGCTCTCTAAATAGACTGAGAATGAGGTAAAGAGAGAAGATAATGACTGCTCTCTGTCTAGAGTTTCTTGTCATTTTGCTCCCAGCAAGAGTCAGATGTAGCAATATTTTTTTTTTTCTTTCATTTTCTCAGCCTGCAATCTACCCTTTGGAGATGCATGACTCGTATACCAGTGCTTTTTATCCTTTTTAAAAGAAATCACAGGTTTGCACCTCATCAGACAATTCTAACGCTGCTTGCTGGTGTAGAGCGCCCACTTGTGGTCACAAATGAAATTAAACCCTCTGATGCATTATTAAATTACAAGTCTTTTCATAAATATATAAAAAAAATGTTGTTTCACTTTACTCTGTAATAAACATTGGGTTACACTTTATTTTAAGGTGATGTAGTTACATTGTACTAACTCAAATAAGTACTAAGTAATACTAATTAACTACATGTACTTACTATAGAGTTAGGTTTGGGTTAGTTACTTGTAAATATGCATAATTTACTGTTAAGTTGTTTAAAAATTATATATATATATGTATTAGGGCTGTTCAACGATAATCGGGATTATCGTGTCCAAAATAAGAGTCTGTGTTTACGTAATATATGTGTTTGTTCTGTGTATAATTATTGTATGTATATGTATATGTATATATATATATATATATATATAAAAACACACATTCATGTATATATTTAAGAAAAATATCTTATATTTATAAAAAAAAATATTTATACATACATGCATATATTTCTTAAATATATACATGTATGTGTGTGTATTTATATATACATAATAATTATACACAGAACAAACACACATATATTACGTAAACACAGTCTCTTATTTTGGACACGATTATCGTTGAACAGCCCTAATATGTATGTGTGTATATATATATATATATATAAAAATTGTCCCTTGAGCCTACAGAGAATAAGTAGTTTAGATAATGGATGGATAAAAATATTGTACTCTCAAAATATGCAAAGCATTTTGTTTTACTTCAAAACGGCATAATATTGTCCTGTCGAAATCTTACATTTTGTTCCGTTTCCAAAACAAGAATGTAACAAATATTGAAAGTATTGTTTCCTTTTGCTCTAATATATGATATACTATACATTCAAAATATGCAAAGTCTGGCTTTGCTTTACTTCAAAACAACTGAATAAGATGTAATATCACATCCAGAATTGCTTTTAAAGATGTGTTGCACCATGCATAAAGAGAAACAAAACTGTGATGCAGAAAAATTAAAATCAAAACACTATTGAGTGAACATTTTTGTTTATAATTCCTCAGCAAGCAACATAAAACATCCAGTATGGGGGAGAAGAAAAGGAAAAAAAAAAAAAAAAAAATCAATGGAATATTTTTCAATGTTTCTTGAAAAATCTCATGAGAAAATCAGTTTAAATTAATGATGTCACAACAACAATAATTAAACATTCTCTGTTTAGAAACCCTTAGTACTGTAACACTAATTCTCTGTTGCCCTTCCTACTTCTACAGCCACCCATTGGAGGAGAATTTTACTTGAAGCTGAGCTAAATCTGCCTTTGATAAAGGCTGTAAAGGGGACCGGCACACACCACCATGATATCCAAACCACTCCATTGCTTGTTTCAAAGCTGGAACACCATACTGCCGAGTTACCTATAAAAAGGAGGGGAGAGACATTGAATTTTAATGAATACGGTCAAAATCAATCATAGGTTCTCTTTTAAACAAGGTCAAAGGCATCATTCAGAGTCTGTTCATTCTGATCAAACCCTTTAAGATCAGCCAATTAGGTTTTTTTTTTCTTTTCTTTTTTTCAAAAGCGCATTTGCACCATAGTGCAAATCTTTCTCATGCCCTTTGAAGCAAAGCTCAACAGCTCTTGGGGGAAGGGTTGCTTCCAATGTTTATCATGCCTATATAGCAGTAAATGCATGTGTGGTATGAATGTGCGGCGTTGCCATGGTGATGTGATGCTCACTGCTGTGTTGGGTTCGATGAGGCGATATTGGAGCTCTCTGGCCTCGTCCCAGCGTCCTGAAACACACAGCTGTGCTAGATCACACACCTGCTGACCCAGGACATTTGCGAGGGCGCACACGCCTCCCACGGCCCCTACAACAAACAGAGCGAAATTGGCCCTTAACATCACATTGGTAACATGCATGCAAAATACATGCAAAAAGTGAAATTCAATACCCCTACTTTTCCTCTACAATGTGATTGACACAGTATGGACCAGTCCAACATAAACAACAGCTTGATTGACAAGTTGACGCCACCCATGCACATGATAATGGCCCAGAACTTGCCACCCCCCGCCAAGTCTTTCTGACAGATATTATGCAACTTTGATTGTGTTGATTAATTGACAGACTTCCTAGACGCTCTCCCACAAGCTGACATTTGATTAACCGAAGTTTCATCTCCATGTAAGTTATCAAACCTTGCCATTATGACAAAAATGCAGTGGATACTGTATTAGGACTGACAGGTTTCTATTAAGAACCCTATCTCTACGGTTACTCCATTTTTATGTTCTGTGAATGTACATGAATCAATTGCCCTTCAAGGTGGATGGTGACAGAATGCATGATGTTTTTTATTATGGTCGCAAATTGTACGTTCAACATATCATGTTTAAATAATTACTCTTAAGGTACTTCCTGTACATTATGATGAATTTGCACCAATTTGTATAGACAAACAGTACAAATTAATCAGTTGCAATCTCAAACATAGATCATAATCAACCTAAAATAATAATAAAAAAAGTTTTCATGTCCATTATTTATTTATTGTGAGATTAAACAGATCTAGACAAAATTTCCCACCTTTCTTAGATGCCTATTGTAAAGTGAAAAAATGCATTCATTTGTGAAGTATGTTTTAAAGTACAACTGTAAGTATACATTGCGATAGTATGTTTTGCAATTAATTTAATTTATTCTGAATTTCTGTTTATTAATTAAAAATAATACATACATACATACATATTGTATGACATAGGGTGCATCCAAGTATATTGTTTATAAGAGTATTACTTAACGGCATAAAGATTCTCATTCTCACCTACAGCGTATGCAGCCATGAGGAAACCAGCTGATCCTGCAAGCACCTGGAAATCCTGCAATCTGGTTTTCTGCACGATCAGAGCTATTCTGGTGATCTATCAATTATCAGAGATTAAAGTGTTTTAAGGTGATAGAAGATTGTAAAATCAGGGAGATAAACATAAGGGAGATTGCGAACAGAACTGTTATGCAGTATTTTTACATCTAAATGTAGTGGTTAGAGGAGAAGGCAATAAAGAATGGCACAAAACCTTTAACTCTGAATACAGTGATTACTTTTTAAACTCGAGTCAAAAAATAGCCTAACACTGGAGTATCCATGAGAAATTAACAGTGACAGAGAGAGAGAGAGAGAGAGAGAACTTTTTTCCTTGCAATTTTGTTTCCTCTGACTGAGACAGTGCTGGGTAGATTACTTACAAATTGTAGTCGTTTACTGATTCCAAATTAGGTATTCCAATATTAAGGTAATGTAATCTGACTACTTTTTGATTACTTTTAGATTACCTTTGAACTAATTTGTTTATCACGTTGATTTGAATTAGGATAATCTTGTACCATACTGATATAAAAATACAAAGAGAAAGAAAATATATTCCGTTCTTCCATTCAACAACATGAAGTGTATTAAATATTACATTACGCCAGGGTTTCCCAGACTGGGGTTCGTAAGTTTAATGAAAAGCTATTAAGCAATGAAATCATAATAATTTTAAAATAAAATACTTAAAAAATAAAAACAATAAAAATGAAACATTTACTAAAATATATATATATTATAATAATAAATAAAATTAAGTTCACAGTTAATGGTCACATGACATGTAAACAAAACAAATATATATAAAAAGACCAAGCTTCTGCGCACATACACACTCAAACACGCAAACCTATAGACTAAACACGTAAATGAACGGCAAGAATGCATTAAAGGTATTTGGTTTTTTTCAGTAGGAAAGGTGTCATTTAAGCGGCCCCTAAAGTAATAATTAACAATTTTTACAACGGAAGTGATTCAATCAAAAACCAACTTTAGCTCGATAATAATTTTCCTATTGTCACTGTGAAGCTGCTTTGAAACAATATGTATTGTGAAAAGCGCTATATAAATGAAGATGACTTGACTTGATATATTTATATATGTGGCTCTTAGTTTTCAGTGATAGTCACATGACTGTCTGCGTGTGAAATTCCACAAAACTGGAAGAGCTTCTGAACGTATATAAGTAGTAGACTTTTTTTAGAAAGGAAAATTTAAAAGATTAAAAAGTAGCAGTAAGGAGAGTCAGTGAATTATGGATAATTTACTGCCATTGTGAGAATAACATGTAATCAATAAAAAAGTAACTGTAGTCTGATTACGAGTATTTTAAAATATAATATAATCTAATTACAAGTACTTAATTTTTGGATTCTGATTATGTAATCCAGATTAATCAGTTACTACACAGCACTGGTCTGAGAGTATTTCAAATGACAAGCACCACATGGGGAAGAACTGAATTACTTTAAAAAGGAATTAATTACTTTCAAAGGAGATCAACAGAATTTCGAACTGCATTAATAAATGTCAAAAGCTGAATAAAAGAAAAATAAATGACAGATAGACTTAATGCATTCATGAAACAAATACATTTTCAATTGTAATCTTAAAACTATTTCTTCTATCTATCTATTACAGCTCTCAACTGAAATGTTAATTATACATTATTAATTAATAAAATATAACTATATTAAATATGAATTATGGTAGCTCTTACGTCTCCACCACTATCTTTTAGGCCGACAATATTTGGATGTTGGGAGAGTTGAATTATTGCATCCACAGGCAGGTCCAGACCAGTGTTTGCTGGAACACTGTACAACACAACTGGCACTGAACTGGAATCTGCCACCTTGGAAAAGAGAAGAGCAACAATGAATTTTAATAAGATGGAGTGTGAAGCTCAACCACAACTGAACCAAGTAAAATGCAAATGAGCACAAAAAGATATGCATAATGTCCACAGTTCCATTTGATCACGATGGAGAGAAGAGTATTTGACTGAATGTATCATTATTCATGAAAATATTCTCTCCACTTTAATACAGACCATATTATTAACTAATTGAAATTAAAATGAAAAACAATTACTCAAGACTACCTTGGTGTAGTGGTTTATAAGAGCTTGGCTATCCATTCGAGCTCGGTAAAAACAAGGTGTTACCACTAACAAACAATCAGCACCTGCTTCTGCCATTCTCTGGCTCATGAGGATCGTTGCTCTGGTGGCTACAAGAACAAACAAATAAAAACAAAAGAACTGTCATCTGGTGTGTAAATGTTATCTGGTGCGTGTGTGTGTGTGTGTGTGTGTGTATATATATATATATATATATATATATATATATATTCGTAAATGCAAACTCCAAATATGCCCCACAGAAGATAACGCATGTCGTTCCAGGAAATCCCTATGGCATCATACTCTCTCTGTAGCTGAATAAACAGAAGATTGAAATGCTTTGATTGATTAAACAAGACTAATAAACACACGACTACAACAATATATGGTTTATCTGAGTTCTTCGAGCCTTCTCGGATATTTTCATGATAATAAAGTATATTTATAATACATTGCTAATCGACATAGCCTTTATCACTGTATACAATACTATGAAATATGTTGTGTGCCTTATTCTGTGTGTAAGAAGCCACATCATCTTAAAGAAGGATGTTATTTCAAAGAATCAACTGATGTTAGAATGTGAGTTTGGAGTAAAAACATGTTATTAAATGTTGTTATTAAATGTTGTCTTTTGTTGGACAAGAGGTTCATAAATGCTTCTCGTGTTTGGAAAGATGTTTGACGCGTGTTGCTTTTTCAAATGCACGTTATAAGCAACTCGCAGTGCTTTCAGTTGGAGCAGCATTTACTACTAATCACAGAGCCATGCTTCACTAACAAGCTGAGTATAAAATATAATAATCAAATCGCACTAAGCCAAATCGGTTTAAGCATAATTTCTGGTTAATTTTGATTAATCGTGCAGCCCTATATTGAATACAGGCACAAGAGAGACTTACATTCACAGCCAGATCCAGCCATGACTAACTTGTCTTTTGGCAGTGCCTGTTTGACTCTCTTCACAACCTCTACCCTCTCCTCCAGTGTCAGGTACGGATATTCCCCATTAGAGCCCTGCACTACAAGACCTGTCAGTGGAATAAACAGTGAGTTGTAAAATAAAACAAGATTTCAACTGATTTCAGGGTGAGGAAAAACACTGAGATGTAGTTTTTTAAAAGTCCACTAGGTAGAGCACTTTAAAAGGTTTAAAAGTGGACTTTAACCTGCAACGGTTCAATTAACATCTGTTAACTATTGTCTGCATAAAAATGAGTCACACAAAATCTACATACAGTATATATGTCACATATTCTATGGTGTAGGCTTTATATTCACATAACATTCATTACAATTGCTGCTGCATGCTGTATTGTAGGCCTACGTTTGATTTAATTGTGTCAAACAATGACTGCAAAGTGCAAACATCGTTAACTCACCTCTGAAAGGTAAGTTGCTATACTTCTTAAGATTGTCATCAAGTCTTTGATAGTCCACATCTTCACTCTGAGTAAATGGAGTGGCAATGGGAGGATAAATTCCACTTATATCCAGCCTCTTCCCAGCACTCTGACTTTTATTTCTCCATGTTGAAACAGTCGATCTTCTGCACAGAAGATTGAAACTGCGAATTGCAAACATGCCACTGGTTGGGATCCGTCTGTAGAAAAAAAAAAGATGGTTAAAGGAAAATGTGAACTCTGGTATATGCTGCACACCATGCAGTTAATAATCAACACACTTATCAACCCAAAATGCTGACAATGTAGAAAAATATATTTAGGACAACTAGTCATGATAAACAAAGGCATTTGTTATGTTTAAACCTCGTAAGTATATGTATTCGCGAAGCTTAGACAATTTTAAAATATACAAATCGCATAAATTAATAAATGCTTTTTCATGCTATAACGCATTTAAAATGCAACTAAGTTTTGCATACCTGGTTGCTGCAGATGTCCAGACAATCTCGCATTCGCATAAAAGTCCTGGAAACTTTGTCAAACAGTGTCACAACTTAATGTATGTCGTTATTATTAATGTTTATTATTATTTTATTATTGTATATGAAAAAGAGAAACAGTCCTGCTTGTGTTATGATCAGCTGGAGGAGCGTGTTCACTTTCTGGTACATAAGCAGAAAGGTGTCTTGGTGTCATTGAATAAAGTCCATATGCACGAATCCCAGTAGCGTAAGTTTAGCTTTTGAACGTAAATGAGGTTGTCCTGACGTCACCTGGAAACATTTTTAAAAGTTATTTCGCTTATTGTAAATGATATCCATTTGGTAGTTTCACCATTTAACAGCGTTTGCCTTTCAGCGAACCAGGCACGCGTAAACCATAAACAGATACATCCCGGAAGTAAAAATCCCTTTCATTTTATCCATAGTGTAACTGACTTTGACAACTTCTAAACCTGTAAAGACAGATGTACTACGAGCTGCGACATTGTTTATTAATGGTATGTACTTCAGTTTAAGCAGTCAGATCACGTTATTTCATTTTTAAACCATGTTTAACAGCGCAATTCCTGGTGAAAAAACTACACTACCCATGATCCTGTAGAAAAATATCGACCAATCATAGAATCGGAGCTCTGCGGTAACCGCCCACTCCCTTAAAGCACGAATATCTCACTTACACCTACAAATATATAAGTAGTTTATATGAATCTGGTTATTTTACAAAAACCTATAATAAACAACTTTAATAGTTTTGTTTTTCTACCGTTTTTTTTTTTTTTTTTTTTAAAAATTGTATTAAGTACTTAATGGGATTGTAGTTCATTTCTTTATTAAAGATGCTGAGTAGCTACATAGTCTTTGTCTGATTTTCAAATACTTTTTTGCATCATTTGAAAGTTTGTGATAATGTGACTCACACCAGAGGTTAGTTTGGTTCATGGCTTATAACTCTTTTATGAACAAATAAAAGAATAAAAAAAAAACAAATAAAAAAATCCCTAAATAAATGGCAAAAATAGGCTGAAAAACTGTTGCACTCAATTGGCCAAACGTTTCATAAATTCTTAAGCATTAATAATCATGAATCAGGATTTTGCCATATAGATGTAGATCAACATAAAGTTTATTTAATTCTTCCTTTATGAAAGCCACAAGTCATGATAATGATAAAGATTGCAGCCTAATGTATATTTGTAAAGTTAAAAAAGAAAGGTGAAAAAATGTCTGGCTGAAGAAAATGGCAGATCACTATGAACTTTCTGATTCATTTCATTATCAATGTTAACATATAAAGTTTCACTTACAGTCAAAGTTTGTAGTTTGTATACACACAATATATAACATGTTTTTCAGCTGCATATTTTTTCAGTTCTTCCAAACAGGTCACAATTAATCAACCTTAGAAAGAAAACAATCAAAAAGACCTTGACAGCATGTTGATTCATCTGTATTTTCTGTCTAAGTATTAACAACAAGGTTAATAATATAACTTGGAGAACAAAATTTTAAGTTTTACTCAAAATTAGGGTGATGCAAAAATGAGTACACCCCACTGAAAGTCTCTGGAGCAAAGCTAAATTTTAGACTACAAATGTCTAATTTAACAAGAATTCAACCACAGGTGAGTCTAATTATTTATTACACAGGTGTCCAGCAGACAGTTGACTATAAAAGGGTGTTAAAACCCCTTCCCATTTCATGCTGTCAGCAATGGCACCACATGGAAGAGAAATGTCACAAGACCTGAGAAAGAAAATAATTTCTTTACACCAGAAAGGTGAAGGCTACAAGAAGATCAGCAAAGCTTTACTTATCAGTCAGAATGCTGTAGCAAAAGTGGTACAAAAATGTAAAAAAGATGGAACTGCAACCATCTCACAGAGATGTCCAGATCGTCCATGGAAGTTAACACATCGACAGGAGCATCTTCTGATGAGAAGGGTTGAAGAAAATCGGCATACAAGTTCACTGCAGTTATCTAAAGAAGTTGAAAGCCAAACTGGGGTGACTATTTCCTGTGATTCAATACGGCATACACTGCAGAAGAATGGCATGCATGGGTGCTGTCCACAAAAGAAGCCTCTCCTAAAGCCCAGGCACAAAAAAGCCTGCCTAGAGTTTGCCAGGGCCCATGCTGACAAAGATGAAGACTACTGGGACTCTATACTCTGGAGTGATGAGACCAAGATAAATGTTTTTGGAACTGATGGCTTCAAAACAGTTTGGTGTCACAAAGGTGAGGAATACAAAGAAAAATGCATGGTGCCTACAGTGAAACATGGTGGTGGCAGTGTCCTTATGTGAATACTGAAAAATGTGTAATCTAAGTTATATTATTAACGTTACTTTCATGTTATAAGTTAAACAGATGTTATATTAAACTTAGTCTTGTCAACATTTTGGAAATTGTTTTTGTGTTCATTGAGATATTGTTTAAAATGTTACTTTTTCAAAGGGGGTGTACTCATTTACGCTGAGCACTGTAAACCTGTGGCCTGACACGTATTATTCTTAAATCAAACATTCACCAATTTTCCAAGGTACCTAAGAGAGTGCTTTGTATACAGCAGGCCACACTAGCAACACCACACAACTTCAGTAGGTTCACTTCAATATTTCACTTTATTTACATGTTTTTCAATAACATGAATGACACATTACATACATATGATGACATAAAACATAAATAGAACGTCATTCACATTTACAAATAAAAAACAATAATACAAAAATTATTTTACTGATGAAGTAAACATGGATACAGTGTCACATGCAAGTGAGGACAACCTAATAAAAATAGGTTAAAGTCACACATTCTTTAACATGCTCATTACTGCAAAACAAAACAAACAAAAACATTTACTCATACAGTATAGTCATATTAGTCAACTCTCAGACAAATAGATTTCTTCATAATTCTTCACACATCACAAGAATATCCCTATTTGTACACAAGTGTGTACATAATTAGAATGTGATTCAGTAGTATTTTCCAAATTTTCTATTTATTATGTTAAGTAACACATTGTAAATGTTGTTTAATGTTAAAAACTGGTTTCATAACACAAGGATTGGGCTTTATTGATTGTAATAGTGACATTAAGGAAAAAGCTTGATGTGATAAATATTCTGATTCTTCCAAATGACACCTGCAAGACATGAGAATAAGAATGAATCAAATCTCGATCATTATTTTATCCTCGTAAATCCAGTTTTCAACAAATGATCTGATATGGAGTAAGTTTTACCTCCATCTACTCCCAGAAGTACCGCAGATACCATATGGTCTCATTTTTAAGCTGAGGTCCGAACAGAGGATTTGCTTGGGCCAGTATTGCCACTAACCAGCTGCAACAGGCATGAATACAGAATTAAACATTCAAAATAAACGGTATACTATTTCATACATTTAAATTACAATATCATCAATAGACAAATCACAGCAAAAAAAAAAAAAAAAAAAATGCACTGCAAACATTGTAAACAGCGAATATGTAAAGCTGACAAGCTACATTACCAGGCATGAATTAAAGTTTCATATTTAACCCAAATAAACAAAATATGAATAAACGTCTATTTTAAAATGTATGGATATAACGTTAGGCTATTTGATATAGACAGTATATTTCAAAAATGTTTCTTTATACTCACAATATATAGCAGCAAACGGCGGTCAGCACCAAACTGGTAATGATGACGCTGTAATTATGAAACACTTAAATCAAAAATCAACGCAGATGCAATATGGAATAACACTGTAATGACATTTAAATGACTACTGTAAGAGAATTGAGGCGTTTAAAGATGGATGGATGGATGAATCGCTCGGCCTGTTTCAGCATCATTCCTCACCCTCTGTTTGGTCCTTTCGGTACAAAAAAAGGGGCGACAATCCCGACCAGACCCCACAACGTGGTGAAACAGATCATCGGTAAAGCCAGCGAGTGCGAAACCATTGCGACTCTAGTGCGTTGTACTGGAAATATAATTAAAATACAGCAGTGAACAGTTCAATACAGTACGATGTCACACTAATCCTTTGCTCACGCCCACCTCTTCCTGAATGGGCCGATGTTATTCTGCGTCTGTACGCGATTGGTAGAAAGAAGTTGTCACTCAAACTGAATCCTTGCTCACTACATTGACGTAATAGACCTCATACGTCACTCATAACGCTAAACCACCCATTCCAAAAACTGTAAATAGTGTTTCTGCATTTACAATGAAATCTCCTATATATTCTCATATTTTTAAATAGTTTTTGATTTGTTATTATAATATCTTATATTGCACACCTTATATAATTTTACAAATTACAAAAACATTTCAGTCAGTTGCATATGAATTGTAAATATCATCCGTTACGATTTAAGCAATGTAATTAATTTAAAGTAAAAATCTTAATTATTGTTAATATACAGTAGTCAACATTTGAAGTGGATCAAAACCTTTCATCAAAGTTGTCTTAAATCCTTCTTCTTAGGACAACTTAGTTCTTAGGACAACTCTGATGAACTTTTTTGGTCCACTTCAAATGTTGACTGTATTTCCTCTGGTAATTCTGCTGTAGTTAAATATTTGTTTTCAAGCTTTTATTACAGAAACTAAGAGTGTTAACAGATTAAACCAATTTACGGTGATCAATTTTGTGATTCATGTTCTTCAATAAAACCTTTTCAATAAAATCAACAAAACCTCAACCTCTTCAATAAAAACAATACAAACTTTTGTTAGGAGGATTATTATAATATCTTAATCTTTTAGCTTTTAATTTTTATTGTTTAATGTGTGAGTCACTGCAGCCATCTACTGGTCAATTCATGGAAATGCCACCCCAACCCACAGAACAAAATAACATAGCTAAAATGTGTTTATTTAAAATTCCTGAAATGCGTAAATTAGGTGTTACTTACTTTAGGTAATGTTGTGTTGTTATTTTAATTATTAAAATACATTATTATGTATCTGAATAATGGCTCCCTCCACCTAGTTTCCTGTTCCTCATTGAATATGTGCTCCTGGGGGAGCCAAAATAACCAAAGAAAAAAAAAAAAAAATCACCATCTCAAATAAAATATATACATAAGTACATAAATTAACACAAGCATTTTTATTATTATGCAAAACTGCAAAAAATAAACAATATACAATTAAGACTGTATAATTCATCAAGGAAGGCTGAAGAAAAAAAAATATTTTAAAAGAATTTAGCTGTTAATTACTGTTAGATGTTAATAACAAATGTTACAGTTAATTCCTTAGTTCCACTGTGAGTTACACTGACTATATACAAAATGTATTCAGTAGTGTACACAGAAGAAATATTGTAATATTGGGCACAAGTTTTTAAATTATTAGTTAATGATTTTTCACAATAATATTCTGCATTCACAGAAAGCACAATAATAATGTCTGACTCTGAGTAAACATTTCACATTTCTCACCTTGTTTAGACCCTCTCCAACATGACCCCCCACCCCCACCCCCACCCCCCCAACACAAGAAATCAGCTGACAACAAAGTCCCTTTCAATGATGTATCAAGTATATATAAAATCTTTGCTGACAACCAGTAGCAGACAGTTTTGGGAATATATCTTTTTCTCATTGTTCATATTTTAAGGGCTTAATAGGTTTTTTCTTTTATAGTGAATCTTCACCATTGGGAAACAAAAATCATAGGTTGTTTTCTCAGAATACAGTGCTATTATTTTGTTAACATGACTTAAACCCAAAGTTTCCGGGTTCCAGGTTTGATTCTCAATCCCAGCAGGAAAATGTAGGTGGGGGAGTGAATAACAGAACTCTCTTCCACCCTCAATACCCATGACTGAGGTGCCCTTGAGCAAGGCACCCTAACCCCCAATTGCCCCCGGGCGCCGCAGCAAATGGCTGCTCACTGTTCCGTTTGCAGTACTCACTGCTCCTAATCTGTGTGAGTATTCTCTAACACAACGCTTTAGTGGACCAGTTCTAGGTTCTATTGGAGTGGGAGAAGAAATATAAGCCAACTTAATTAGACTGGAATTAGACTGGAGACCATTTTAGATACAAAAAGCCAATAAATAAACAATACACAGAACAGTCATTCAGCTGAAAAATCCTGCAGGTGACAAAAGGTAGCTAAGTAATAAAAGAAAACTCTCTCCCTCCCAACTCCTTGGTTTAGTGTAGGGGGTTTGATCCACTAGTGTAGGGGGTTTGATCCACTTGGGTTTGATAATGTATTAAGGTTAAACAGTATTAGTAAAGATTAATTAGGTTATACCAGTGGTAAGTGGTTACTTTTTTAAAAGGTTTTTTTTTGTCATAACTGCCCGGTGCAGATGTATGTTGGATTTGTTTATTATAAGCTAAACGCTCATATTACTCAATTGCTTACTCTCTTGACACTTAGCAACACAGTAAGAAGTAACGTTAGGCTATTTCTAATATGTTGGACCTTTTATTGAAAGTAGCCTATATTTACCTGTTGAGACATGCCTTCACAAGCACCTGCATAGGCTGTGATTGTGTTTTTTGGGTCAGACGCGACGCACAAAGGGTCGTTTGCAAAATATGCTGTATTTTTGTGATTCCTCTAGGTGGCATTAGTGCAGCACAAACTACATAGGTCACCTTTGAACGGTACAGCGCGTCGACTTAGTAAAAGTCCCAGATCTAAACCAGAGACAACAAATAAACACTAAGACAGGTGTCAGTTTAAATGTATGCCAGAAGTATATTTTTTAATTAAGATTTAAAAAATAAGTATAACATAATAAATAGGCCAATTAGTAGCCTATTATAAATAATAATTAATTAAACCCAATAAAATTAAATAAAAAAAATTAGCATTCTTTTAAAAAACGAAGACCATCGATTAAAAACTCGGATAGTTACAGTAGACCTGCTTACAATCTGTCTTTAACATTTTAGTTTTCGTAAAAAAAAAAAAAAAAAATTCCCTATGGAGAAAATACAATACTATGAAAATAGTTTCAGTTATGACTTTTTAACAAACCTGTGTGTGTGTGTGTGTGTCAGTGAGTGTTAAAGTGAGGGTGTGTGTAAGTGAGTGAGTGCATGTGTGAGTGTGTGCGTGAGTGAGTGAGTGTGTGTGAGTAAGTGAGTGTGTGTGTGTGTGTGTGTGTTAAAGTGAGTGTGTGTGTGTGTGAGTGTGTGTGTGAGTGAGTGTGTGTGTGAGTGAGTGTTAAAGTGAGTGTGTGACAGTGTGAGTGAGTGTGAGTGTGCGAGTGTTTGAGTGTGAGTGAGCGTGTGAGTGTCTGAGTGTGTGTGTGTGTGTGTGTGTGTGTGTTTGAGTGTTTCCTAGTAAATGTCAGAGTGAGTGTGTGAAAGAGAGTGTCTGTGTGAGTGTGTGTCTTTCTTTTCGCCATTACCACAAACAAGTTATGAAGCTGTTTGAATCTGAGTGGTTACCATAGAAACGTAAGTGGTTTGCCATTGATTGCTGTCATGACACTTGTGAACAGCACTGAACACGTACTTTCCCCGGTATAACTTGAAACATATTATTATTCTTAACTTTTCATTAACTTTGGTAGGCTGTGCAACAAAGGAATTGTAATTGGCTGCTTTTTCTGCAGAAAGCCAATCTCTAGTGATGTGTTTATTTATCGATCATTTGTTGGTAAAGGGTGAGAGGCTAAAATGACCATTGCATATCCATTTGTCCTTTGTGTCAGAAGTAGTGCAGACGCTTGTTGTTCATCAGAAATAGAAGTCATCAGTTTACTGTCATTAATTTGTCGTGACGTGTCACACAGCACCACACCCAGTGTAGACAGTTTCACTGATAATGTCAGATTTAATTTTACAATGCTCATTCATATTGTAAGCATTGATGGTTTTAGATGATAAAATCTAAGATCAAGTGAATGTCTTTCTTCAAAACAGCATCTTCTTTATGTTCCACCGAGTAAAGAATGTTTTTGCCCATACAATGAAAGTCTGTGAGGTCCAAAACAACACTGGACCACATTAACTTGGTGGTGGTGACATCATTTGACTTCATAACAAAGTGAACAATTTCTTTAATGCTAGACATTCCAGATTACTGCAAATATTTTATAGCAAGCTGTTGTGCTTCAATGCTCAGGTGGGCTGATCTGTGCAGCACTCTGGAACCATATTCTTTCCACTTCCTCTTTACCCAGCTCCCAAAGACGGCAGATGTGGTGTACACCTCTCCTGGTAGTGCTCATCAAGTACTCCTCATTCTCTGGTTGCTGGATCACAGCGTGCCAAGCCAGAACCAGGGACTGGCAGAACCGACACAGAACCAGCAAATACAACGAGTCTCTTTCTGCCTCATTGAGAGGAAAAACACTTTCCCATCCCGCCACCACTGGCCCTCCGACATCGACCGGATTGGGATTCTCAATCATCATGTACCTGATAGTTATGGCCAGCTCAAATATAAAATAACCATAGCTCATGTCTGCAAAATCAAGAATCCCAGTGATCTTGTATTTTGAGGGTCCATAAGGTTTCACCAAGAGATTGTGGTCACTGAAGTCTCCATGGTTAATGCCTATAATACAATAAAAATGTTATAAAAAAAGAATTGCTTTAACTTCGGATAATGTCTTAAACTAAATATCTTCTTACATTTGCGAAACAATGGTAGCTTCGGCATGACTTGGATCTGGTACTGCTCAATAATGGCTTTAACAACCTTTTGTACAGGATCCCCATCCATCACATGAATATACTGATTTAAGAGTGGAATGCTGGCGAGATTCCATATAAAATTTTCTCTCTGAAGGGCAGTGATGTTTGGATGCTCCATCTTTACATGAAAAAAGAAACAAAAACAAATGCCTAAATACAGGGAAAATGCCAAATAATGGGAAACCTTAAGAAAAATACAAATAATGACTGAATCATCATTTTTGGGTGAACGATGGAATGCAATAAAAGATTTTACTTGCAATAAAACTGTATCCAATCTGGCAGCCATTTTCCCAACATCGTACAAGATCTGAGGGCTGCAGGTAATTTTGGCTATGGTAGTGCCAGGCAGGTAGGTAAGTAAGCGCACTAAATATTTCTGTGTGCCAAAACCACAATCTGTGATAGGAAAAAAATAAAAATAAAAAATTTTTATTGGGGGGGAAATCGCGCTCGGGCTCGGTTCAAGGCAACCGTGCCTAGTGTGAGTACACCCTTAATGTGCACTTGCGGTCTTGTGGACTTAAATGGCTGCAGCGTGTGCGTTAAGTCCACAAGAAATAGGGTGTCCCATTTGTCATTTTAGGTTTCAGAAGGTTGCTCACGAACGTCCCCTTTGTGGCCGAAATGTACCCTCAGTGCACACTTTTGCCAAGCCTGCAAGCTACGCAATATGCTTCTACCCGACAGTAAAAGCAACACAAAAGTGTGGACTCTGAAGAAGATCGAGATGGCTTAGGGTTCCATTTGGGACAGGGGCTCAGTTAAGGTCTCACTAGACTGTAAAAGCAGGGCAGGCAGGATACAGGGAGGCAAGGAAGTGGCTTAAACATGCAAATTAGAGCAGGAAACAGGTAATTTCAAATAAAAAAATCTAAATATTAGTGATGGGTGCTTTTGAAGCGCGTTTTGTGAGCTTTGCAACTTTTACCAATCATTTGCTTCAAACCAGTGATTCAGAGCGCGTATCAAACAGTCAAAGTCACATGGCCTCGGTTTCACAGACAAGGCTTAGACCAAATCCCAGACTAAAATGTATGTTGGAGCTGATTTAAATGAAAGCAACTTGCACTGACATATCTTAAAATGTCACTGCCATTGTTTTGTCTCAAGATGCACACCAGTAATGGTGTTTTTTCTAAGGCGTGTTTATAAAGCTACTTAAATGCCCTAATTGTCACGGGCAGCTGTAGTATATAGCTCACGAAGGCAAGGGATCCTTGAAACAGTCTTTAAATATGTGGTAACTTGCCATCAAAAGACCACACAAGAGAGGAGAATACAGGAGAGTTATTACAGAGTCGACAAACACAACCTGGCTATCCAACAGGACAGAACACTCTTCTTCAACAGGTAATTTCCCACTCAACATAAACATATACACCCCCTAGTGGCCACAACTGGAACTGTCAGAATTGCACTCAGTCTACTACAAATTATAACTCACAGGAATATAAATGAGAACGAAACAACCAACTAAACTCTCATGACAAACAATGCAGAACAAGGAACCAACTGAAACTGAGGGCTTAATTAGACAGAGAACTGAGGAGCTAATTAACAAGACACACCTGAAGCGAACTAACACAATCAATTATAAACCATAGAAACAAACAGGGAGAGAACGGAGGAGGACAGAACTAATTAAAAGACAACTCTCCATCTCCTCTGCTTGTGAGGGCAAAGTGACGAGTAGACAGCTGCCGCTGGGGAAGCTGCAACGCATTGTGCCTCCTCAAGGAGTGCTGCAGTAGTTACAGGTGTCTCATGGGGAGCTGCAGCAATCATAAACATTGCCGGGTGGGCTGCAGCTGGCTCGGCCACCTCTGAGGAGGTTGCAGATGAGGAGGACCTGTTCTTCCTCTTCCTCCATTTATTGGTGGACTGGGGTTTTACTGATTGAAGGTTGAATGGTGGGACAGTCAGTGTGAGGGGATTTCATGCTGCGTAGGGACACAAATGCAATGGGCTTGTATTTATAACAAAAAATAAAACAAAAACAAACAAAAACTACCCTGTAGGGAAATAGACTGGCAACGCACAAGGCTGGGCAAAGCAGGGCAAGGCAGGGCTGGACTAGGCACAATGGTTACACTGAACCGAAACAGAACTAGACAGAAGTGCTGGGATTCAAACACCATGCTCTGCACAAACAACACATCACGCAGACAAAAGAGTGTACAGCCCAAGCAACCTCGAAACCGCATGCTCACACAAAGACAAGACAATAAGAGTGTCTATAGGGGCGCCGCTGGGGTTTTTGTGCCCTCTGGTTAATTTTTTTTGGGGGGTTATGGGGGTCTGAATTTCTTCATCAGTGGGGGAAACCAGAATCAGGACCACAGACAGGACCAGAATTAGAAGCACAGACAGGAACAGAAACAAAGGGCAGTACCAGAACAGAAGTTACAAGCAACAATGACTGACCCTGTACAAGGGAATATACAAGGGTATATATACACTGGGGTAGATCAGGAAACTAGGAACCCCTGGAATGGCTTACAGTTTTTTTAATTGATTTGGTGCAATTTTCACAAGCAATTGGTAAATTTTCAAAACTCTTTGTACTAATAACAACAGATCATCAAAAATGCACTTTTTTCAAACATTTCAGCAAATTTTCAATTGTGTTAGTACAATACACAAAATAACAAAGTATCCTTTTCACAACACAAAATAAGTGTTTCATCTATATAAATGTTTCATTCACAGTAAGCCTTTCATAAAGCTCTTACTATCAAACTTTTCATGTTCATCTCTTCTCGTTCAGTTTAATACATTCATCTATTATTTAATCCAACTGATTTAAAAGGTTAATCAATGAATCATTTGGCACACCTATAGATTTCTATAGATATTGATTCTATAAGCATAGTTTCTATAGAACTTGTTTGTGATATGGATAACCAAATGTAATGAATTCTTATTACATTATAAGCAATTTATCTTAGATGATAACCACAATTTTCAAAGTGTGTGCATGTGTGGTCCTGGTAAACACTGCGTTGTGAACCAAATGTCCCCCACAAGGATTTTTCTTTCTTTTTTTTAGTCCCCATGAGGAAAACAACTAATAAATCATACAAAATTATATTTTTATGAAAATATAAAAATGCAGAAAGTTCCCTTTCAAAAAGGAACTTGCACTGCGTGAGAGCACTAGGTTAACCGCCTACGCGGGAACCGGTGTCTGAAACACATATCCAATCTCGGCAATATTGACCAGCGATAGCCCATGATGTCATAATGATGCAGCCCGATAGTACATAAGGGGCACCTAGATAACATGTCATCCTCTTTTCGTCTTCAGGGACTGTCATGTTTGATGCACTATCTGGCAATAAAATGAAATGTACAGAGAAATCTAGGAGATTTGTTAAGTGTGTGGATCCATGTCCACGTTATCTGACACCAGATGACACACACGAGTTGTGCGTTTTCTGTCTGGGCGACAAGCACGCATGGGAGGTTCTTGAGGGAGCTTCCTGTGCAAATTGTGAGCATTTTCCTCTGAGAATGCTCAGGTCTCGTTTGGACCTCTTCTCGAGGGAAGAGAGCACAGCATCTGTGCCTGGTGGTTCTGGTCCTGCTCGTGCCGAGACAGAGCGGAGACTCAGGTCATGGGGTTTTCAGATGGAGCTCGCTGAACAATTTGAGAGGGGCGTGGACCTCTCGGGTTGTTCGGCGACTCGCGAGACAGAGCTGCTGGAAGAGGATGTGCTTTCATCAGCATCCTCAGGTCCATCAGCTGGTGCTCTTCCTGCAGAGCAGAAGATGGCTGAGGAAGATAAAGAAGGTGAGATAGCTGAATCCTCTCAGTCACCCTGCTCCACATATGCAGAGCTTTTGGAGGTTATGGAATGCGCCGCCAGCAGATTAGAGTTGCCATGGCAGCACGTTAGGAGAGAGACCGCGCGCGGCAGGCTTGACGATCGGTTTCTCTCTGGCCATAAACCCCCAGCTCTGGTGAGCCTTCCAGTCCTTCCTGACTTGCATGCTGAGGTCGAGAAGGCATGGAAAAGCCCGTATTTCTATATTTCTTTAGACCTCTGTTCCCTGTGTAGGATGTAATTGGGCTTTGCTATTTATCTAATTAAAATTGTTATTTCAATTTTTATAAATTAGGGCCCTGAAGTCCCTGTAGGTTGGCTAGAACAATATTTTTAGAGAGAAAGAGAAGTACCATTGTGTCTTCTTAAGAAATGAGTTTGCTGGTCTTGCTGATTGTATGCTCTGGCGAGACCACTGCTCTTAATGTTCTCTTTTAGTGAGTAAGTTGGCTTCCTTCAAAAAAAAAAAAAAATTGGGAGTGGATTTGAGGCCGCTGCTCTGTTGCAGGCTGGCCCTCTGCTGGCCGCCTTGGTAGCCACCTCAGAGTAGAGTAGTTTGTCTCCTCTCCTACAAGGTTTGGAGAGTGGTTTTGTATACAGAGACGAGCGCTTTGACTTCAGATAGATTAAATGTCTAGTGTCCCTCGGGCCGCCTGACATTGTTACCTGGTTAGCGTCACTTCCTGGCTTAATATTTAGAATAGCTAAGCCTTTAATGAAGATTTCTACCACCTTAGCGGTTTCAGTTTAGTAATTGTGCCTCTTCTCGCCTGTGAGAGTTGTTCTGTGAGGCTAGATCTATGCAGGTAGATCTATGCTTTGGGCTGGCCCTCACCAGGGCCGCCTTGATAGCTGGCCTAGGCTTAGCACCAGGGATTGAAGCAGCCTGCTATGCATTTCTGCTTTTGGCCCCTCTTCAGTGAGTGTAGGTCCCCTTTGTTTTTTGTATCCCTAGTGCTGGCCAAATCCCTAGTCTTTCAGCCAAAGCCCGCCCCCTCCTGCTTTGGGGTTTAATGCAGGCTGGTGTAGAGGCAGAATAGGCGGTTTAGGCCCCTTTCACTTTGCGAATAGTAAAATGCTCATGGCCCTGCTTTTCAGAAGCTAGTTACTGTTAGGCCCTAGCTTGACTCCCCTAAGCCCACTGAACGAACGTTCAAGTGTTGGGTTGATTATGGGTGGCCCCATTCCCCTAGGGCTGAGAGCAGATATTGTTTCTGTCGTGTTCGAGTCAATATGGTATGCCTTTACCCTGTAGCATTCTCAGGGTCATGCGAACCGTACTCCCCTGTTTAATACAAGGTTTTATATGAGTCCTTCACTTATAGCTCTGGTTTTTGTCTGCCCTTCACCATTGTGGCTCAGGTTGAGCAGTATTTTGACCTTCACTTTGGGCTGGTCATTTAATACGCTCCCTTGTTGCCCAAGCATTGCTACGAGCTGATGCCTGTGTTCGTCTGGAGTAGTAGGCCCAAACGGGGCATGTGGCGTATGTTTGTACTCCCCTTGCTTAAAGGGTAAAAGGAGCTTTTACTGAGTACACTGCTTGTCGGCGGGCTTAACAGACCTCCCTTCAGTGTGAGTCCCCACCATGTGGGCTCTTAGCAGCCAGCATATGCGCTGTCAGGTAACTGGCCTTAGCAAGCCTCCCTGTGTACAGCCCCCATTAAATGGGTTTCTGGTAGCTATGGGGTATTTTTGTCAGATAGTAGGCCTTAGCAGGCCTCTCTGTGGTGAGCCCTCATCAATGTGGATGTGGTAGCAATAAGACATGCTCCAAATAGTTGGCCTTCTTGTGAGTAGTCACCAGCACTTTGGGTTTTGTGACAACTAGCAGGTGTTTTTGGCAGGTAGTCAGGCCCTGGTAGGTCTTCCTGTTAGCTAGACCTCAGGTTTTTTGGGGAGTTTTAGCAGGTAGCTAGACTTGCTGTTAGACAAGTAGGCCTTAGCAGGCCTCTTGCGAGCGAGTCCCCAATAGTGCACTAGCAGCAAGACTTGCCGCTGGTTGTGGCCTTAGCAGGCCCCCTGCAGGCAAGTCCCCTTTGGGTATTTAGAGAAACGTCTTGCTATCAGGTTGATGGCCTTAGCAGGCCTCTCTGGAGACGTGCTCCATCAGTGTGGTTGCTGCATTTAGCCATGTTGAACTGGCTACCAGGTAGCTGGCCCTAGCGGGCCGCCCTGGAGGCTAATCCCCAGCAGTATGGGTTCTCTGGTAGACGCACATAGATTTGCTATCAGATAGTAGGCCTTAGCAGGCCTCTCTGAAGGTGAGTCCCCAGCAATATGGGTAACTGACTATTTATGCTTTGGTCAGCTAGCAAGTTTTGCTATTAGGTGGATGGCCTTAGCAGGCCCCCCTGTGCATTAGTAGGCCTCCCTGTGGGTGAACCCCAGTGCTGCAGGCCTTTGGACAGCTAGCTAGTCTTGCTCTTAGGTAGTTGGGCCTAACATGTCTTCCTGTGTATTAGCAGGTCTCCCTGTGGGTGAACCCCAGTGTTGCAGGCCTTAGACAGCTAGCTATCAGGTAGTTGGCCTTTACAGGCCTCCCTGAGGGCCAGCCCCCATTAAGCGGGTACATGGCAGCTAGCAACGACTATTTTTAGCCAGTACGTTTGAGGTGTTTGGCCTTAGGGTCCCCCTGGAAGCAAATTCCGCACAGTGCGGGTATTTTCTCTGCCAGTTAAGACTCGATACCAGGTAGCTGGCCACTTTAGGCCGCCCTGACGCGAGTCTCCTGTGGTTGGGTATCGGTCAGCAAGGTCTTATTGTTAAGTGGGTGCCACACTGATGCCCGTGTTTATCTATGAGTATTAGGCTCAAATGGGCCTCCTCAAGGGTATGTTGCCGCATGTTTGTAAAAAGGATGCTTTTACTGAAGTACTCTGCTTGCTGGCGATGTGATGGTTGGCCTTTTAATCTGGCCTTCCTGAGACCGCACGTTACTACATGTCGCTGACTTAGCTAATCCTGTTCACCGTCGTTTTCATAGCCTATAGCCTGGTCGACCTCATAGGTTGAGCTTGGGACTTGAGTACTTGATTTGAGTACTTAGCTCCCTAAGTCTGGTCATAGGTCGAAGGCTTCTCTTGAGGCCTCCCAGTTAGATCAGCCCCTAGGCTGTGAGCATTCCCCTCACGAGGGTCCCCTTTTTTAGAGTGCACGGCCTCCTTAGCGCCTTGAAACATAGGTGCTTTGTAGATCCTAGGATCGAGTAGATATACACCCCTCGATTGCAAGGGTCGATAGCAATTTTGCTGAGTCCTGCTCTCCAGGATGCCCGTCTCTAAGATCCGGTCTGAGTTGGTTATGGCCCTTCCGCAGTCCCTCTTTCTGGATGTCTCTTCATGAGACTTTCTGTATCGGAGACTCTGTTTCTGTAGAAACAGACAGGTTGTGGGCAGACTAGGTTACTAGTACAGCTAGGAACCTGGTCAGCCTCCCTGGTGGCATTCAGGGTTGACAAGTGCTCCCCTGAGAAGTGACTGGCTGGGGGTCCTTTGGGCCCCTAGCCACGCTCTCTTATAGGAACCCCTTCTGTATGAAGTAAAATATTTATGAAAAGGGGCATGTGCCGAGTGCTTCGTGCCCTTTCTAAAATCCATGTGCATGGTATAATGAGTGCTTGTGCCCTTCCTAAAATCCATGTGTGTCGTAAGAGCACACGCTGAGTGCTTCGTGCCCTTTCTAAAATCCATGTGTAGGGTAAGAGCACGCGCTGAATGCTTCGTGCTCTTTCTAATCTGTTGGTTCCGAGCTTTTGTGCGGCCTTGGCAGCCCTTCATATGTAAAATATGGAGGCCGCTTTTGAGGCCTATAGCTGAGGCTTTGACCGCTGGGAGCGCTGTCACTGACAGCCCAGTTGTGACCCGTAGGGTGACTGGGTCTGGAGTTTCAGTTGAATTTGCCTGATTCTGACAGTTGTCACTGCCATGCCTCTTAGCCTTGCCTCGGGACCTGCCTGCATACAGTCCTTTCAGACGATAAGCGGATGACATGTTATCTAGGGGCCCCTTATACACTATTGGGCCGCATCGTTTTGACGTCATTGGCTGTCGCCGGTCAATATGATATGGCTGAGATTGGATATGTGTTTCAGACACCGGTTCCCACAGGGGGCGGTTCCCCTAGCGCTCTGACACAGAACAAGGAAAAAGAAACAGTCAATGACTGTATAACATCAGATTGATCAGAAATGCATCAGAAGAAGGGAGACAGATGGCATCAAATACAGCATTTTACATTATAGTATGCCATGTGACACTGTAAACAGAGGCATTACCATGGTAGAGACTGCCACATTACTGTAACTCACCCTTCATCTGTAAAGATCAACTACAGTATAGATTTAGTCATATGGTACAGTGAGAACATTTACTGTATTGGCAGCAAACTGTGTTCCAGCACAAAACCTCATGACTGTGTCATACTTCATACCTTTTGATAACACACTGAATAGATACTATTACAAACATTATGGATTTTATGTCAATTATGTAATTTAGGTAATGTAAGTGTATTTTCTAATGTGGCATCTGTAGCCTGTGTTACTATAATTATTTCAGCAACAAGGGTGATTTTAAACATGTATCTTGCATTGTTTGCTATTGAATTAACTGATCAGAAACTCAGGAAACAGACAGTGTGATAGACTCCTAGAATTTCTTCAGACACTGCAACAGGCATGATATGGCAGCGTCTTTTTAAAATATATATATATATTCAATGTATAACAAACAATAAATCCAAAATGTAAATATAGTCTACTCTGCAAACCTGCATCTTTAAAGATTGTGTTATTTTAATTGAGCTATAGGAGTCCACACCATGACGTAATGATCTGACACATAATTCATGTCATACGTAACTTCCATGCAGAGCGAAATGCAAAACTTCTTCGCATGAGCTTGCTTTTCGGGTCTCCCACATTTCCATGCGTATAAATGGACGTCAATGGAATGAAAATTGTGGTGTGACTTCTCCGTTAGAAAAAGAAACATAATGCTTTTTTATGAAAAATACTCTTACCAAATTCCTCTAAGCTCATGAGTTGGCCAGTCAGAGTGGGCAAAGCAGTCTGGACAGGAAAGCCTCTCTGGTGTAAGAAGGTCATGGAGTGATTCTGCACCTCAATAACAGTGATGTTGTGACTGTCTTCAGAGTTCATGACCTTTACAACATATTCTCCACCATCACTGGGGGCCACGTAAAAGTTCTGATCATCAAAACTGGGCAACGGTTGAATGATGGACATGGTCAAGCCATAGAGTCATTTAATAATCTCCGTAACCTGGGAATGGCTGAGATTTGGCTTTGATTCTTTTGTTGGCATAGCTGAGGATGGAAATAAAAAATTGGTTATTGACAAATCAATTCTTAACAGGAGCAATAAATTGATCAGAAATCATTATATGCTGCAAGCTTTTTCCTATAAGAGGTTAAAGGAATAATTCATTGTAAAATGTCGCTCTGAACAACATAAAGATTCTTCAAAAAATTATTCGTTTCATACAATCAATTATCAATAAATAAATAAATAAATACAGATTTGGAACAACATGTAAGTAAATCTTGACATGACTCTTATTTTTGGGTCAGCTATTGCTTCAACACTTCAGTTAGTGTTGTCTGCACAGTATATTATCAATATGTTTACACCAAGTTTAACATGTTTTACCAGTTCTCTATACTGCACTGCTGTACGGTGTACATTTTAGGACATTCTCAGACTTCAGTCATACAACAAAAAGGCGTCATGCCTCAGACTAAAAGGCTTCAGTTATTGGATAAATTGGTATCGTGCCTCAGACTGAAAGGCTTCAGGAAAAACAACGTCAAGTGTCAGGTCTCGTACAATTAGGCATCGGACGAAACAGCCTCAGACTAAAAGGCATCAGCCTAAAAGGCATCAGTAGGGCTGCACTCATCTAAAGATTTTTCTAGTCGACTAGTAGTCGTTCATTTAAGCGCTTAGTCGTTCCTGCGTCAGCATCACAAGCATTTGTCATGCTGCTTACGTGAACAGCGTCGACCAATACTGAGCCGGCATTCTGATGTAGAACCTAGAAGTGCTGAACGTAAACAGCTTAGGAGAATGACACAAAAGAGAAGATATTATTGAATAAAGTCGTTATTTTTGTTTTGTTTTTGCACACAAAAAGTATTCTCGTCGCTTCATGAACCACTGCAGTCACGTGGACTATTTTAACGATGTCTTTAGTACCTTTGTGGACCTTGAACGTGGTGGTTAAATTGCTTTCTATGGAGGAGTCAGGCAGCTCTCGGATTTCATCAAAAATATCTTAATTTGTGTTCTGAAGATGAATGAAGGTCTTACGTGTGTGGAACGACATGAGGGTGAGTAATTAATGACAGAATTTTCATTTTTGGGTGAACTAACCCTTTAAAGCTGTAAGAATAAAATATCAGATACAGCTTACCTTCGGTCTCTCTCTCTCTGCTTTTTTATTCGTTTTTAATGCTCGAATAACAATAACATAAAGAAAATTGCCAAGGAATTACATAAAAAAAATACATAAAATGAATACCATCAATAGATTCTACATAATTAACACACACACACACACACACACACCACATCTACATCAATTTGGGAATAGTTAGTTAAATATAAAAAAAAGGGGAGAAAGAAAAAGACAACTGAAGGATGGCATTATGATGGGATAAAACTCAACAGAAAATGAAGTACTACAAAAAACAGCCTTGCATATAGTAGAAAATAAGGTTGTAGTTCTAATCAAAAGCTACAGCCACTGTTTTTTCATGTTTAATATAGGCCTACTATAAAACTGCTATTTAATGTAATCTATTGTATAAAGTAGGCCTACTGACGTGACGTGATTAGATATGGCTGAATTGCGGAGCTAGTCAAACATATCCACATCGCTATGATCAGATACTTTCTGAACTGCTGTCATTTTTGTTGTGTGCACATATTTATGGAAACGCTGCTCTCAGTTGCCTGGACAAGCATTGGATGTTGTATATTGCTCTAAAAAGTTATTTACAACATTGTTTTACCCCTAAGCAAAGAAGTAAAAAGAACTTCGCAGTTAATATATCGGGCCTCGAGTCTTTTTCGTCCGATGCCTTGTCTGATGCCTTTTAGTCTGAGGCTGTTTCATCTGATGCCTAATTGTACGAGACCTGACACCTGACGTTGTTTTTCCTGAGACCTGAAGCCTTTTAGTCTGAGGCGCGATGCCGTTTTGTCCAATGACTGAAGCCTTTTAGGCTGCATTACACTGCAAGTCTTAATCAAGCGTGCCACACGAGTCCTGAAAAGTGAAACCAAAGCATCTCGATCGCCCCCCAGGTGGCTGGAAGCAGTATAGGTTATAAACCCTGCCCTCTGTATTCCAATGGGACATGAGACAAACTAAACAATTAAATTACACTTCAAATATTTTTTTTCCAAAGACAATTTCTGTCATACTAGGCAGTTTTTATCACGCTGATGTTAGTTCAAGTGTTCGTTCTTTAAATAAGTTTGGTTTTAGCTAGTTATTTGATGCTATAAAAACAGGGGTGTGACGTCATGTTTGACAGCTGAGGTTGACAGCTTCTCTGAGTGAAGAAGTCATTGAGGTGCCAACGGACTTTTTTTCTGAAAAAAAAATCAGATCTCGTGCGGATTTTTGTGTTTACACCTGTGCAACAAATTCCGATCTGTGTCAGATGTGAGCAAAAAAAATTTTTTTTTTTTTTTTTTTTTTTTTGTGCCAGTGTAAACGCAGCCTTAGTCTGAGGCATGACGCCTTTTCGTTGTATGACTGAGGTCTGAGGATGCTGGGAATGGGATAAACTCAACTAAAATCAATGGCATGCATTTTTAGAGGTTTTTAAAAACTTTACAATAAATAAATCATGTACAAATGTCTGTGCAACAAATTGTAAGACTAGTTTTTATCCCTGTCGTCTAAATAAGCAGAGTAAATTATTAAGCTTTCATTTTCATTTTCATCTAAGTCTCGCGCTTCCGAATTGTTCTTTTGTCTCTTTATATAACAAACGGCACGAGCCTAGCGGTAATTGCATGCAAAAAGTTTTATAATAACAAAAGTAAAAACCGGATAATTGATTTGAGAATTGAGCTCAAGTTACAGTATTAGCCTACCAGTGCTGAGGTTCTATAGTATTGCTGGACTGGTCCAGTGGAGGTTTTTAAGCTCGTGCTATCGCTGGTGCAATAACCGGTGTTCAGGTTCTCTGGTTCAGCCGGTTGAACCAGGTTTTGTTTATTTGACTTCTGAATGAAACGTTAAAGCAGGTTTCGGAATTGGATCAACCCGTTAAAGAATCGACTCAAAAGAACGATCATACTAATCGTCTGGTTATAAAAAGAATCTTTCTCCATTGACAGCTCTTCAAAAACGCGTGTACTGTATTCTGAACAAAATTTTGTGCAAGCAACATATAAATCGCAAATATTATAGAAGCTATAAGTAAACTTTAAGATTTTCTGAACTGACCCCATAAGACAGGGACAGTTGCAACATTCATTAAAATATAATAAAATCTTTTTCAAATTTATTTATTTTACTTGTGCATAGACAGGGTCTTTACTAAGTTAAATTGGCTTTATAAAGACTAGTAAAAGGTGAAAAAAAACATTTTCAAGTGACAAGTAACAACCAGGTTTTGGTAAATTATTAGAATACATTTGAACTACAAAATATTTTTTTAAAATCAAAATCAACACACTGAAATTTAATAATACTTCTGTGAAAGCTTACTGAACTTTGTGTTTAAGTGAATGTTATATATATTCTTGAAAGGTTATGTGGCAAAGGGCAAAGTCTTTTGCCTCAGACCTCAGTGTCCTGCCTTTATGCTTCACTGTTTGCTGGCAACATCAAAACAGAGGGACACCCCTGTCTGTTGTGCATTTCCTTTCTTGTGGCATACTGAAAACACAGAACAGATCAGTGCCTATAGAAAATCATCATACCCCTTTGAAATAGTTACTTTATTTGTCGTACAGCCTGAAATCAAAAAAAAAAAAAAAAAAAAACAACCTTTTCCAGCTTTATTTACACATTTTACCTTACAACAACAACAACAACAAAAAGAAAAAGAAAAAGACAGTCCCCTTATTTAATCAACCTAAACTCATGGAAAAATGTATCTGTGGGAACATTTTTGCAAAATGCAAAATACGTACCAATACGTACATATCACTGCAGTTTCCAAAAGAAATGAATACTAGAGGCAGTAAAACAGCAAGCACTTTTAATCGTTTTCATACACAGTTATGATTACAGGGTCAGATTATGGATTAATAAAGACTTGTTTTCACATCTGCTTGCATTTATGTTATGATCTCAAAACACTTTGAGATCATAACATAAATGTTATGATCTCAACACAACACAACAAAGTGCATGATTTGTAAACAAATACATTTTGGACTTTGCATTGCTTAACCAGCTCCGTATGTTTAACTTTTCTGATGTAACCAGTTTGCTCAGCTGGTACAGAATTGCACTTAGGATGCGGAAGCCTTGGGTATGAATCCTGTGAAACATGACTCATGATAAAAGACCTCAAAGATGGGAGATCAAAAACAAGCTAAAATGGCATGATTACGAATGCTTTTTATGTCACATTTGCTTTTGTTAACACTATCAGGTAGGTTTAGGTGTAGTGTTGGTGATACGTTATTTTAAAACGTAATGGAGCATTAAGCTTAGTGCCAATCACCGGACATTTCAAATCAGAACTGCGGTGATACGTATAAAACCAACGTAATAAAAACGTACCATATATTTATATTCATCTGTTTCGGGAAAAAAACTGAACACTCTTTTAGCACCACTCAGTGGACATTTCACATTGAGCGGAAGACAACACGAAAAAAAAAACATCCCGGTGCACATCCAGGTCTTGGCAACTGGGACATTCCATCGTGAGGTTAGAGACATATGCGGCATTTCACAGCCATCAATGAGCAGGATAATGCCGGCAGTGTTGGATGCTATAATTCCCCTGGCCCCAGCCTACTTCCAGTTCCCTTACAGACAGCACCAGCAAACCGAAATAATATAGGCATTTCACGCAATAGCTGGATTTCCAAACATAATTAGAGCAATAGACAATAAAAGCACCGTCTCACAGTGAATTCAACTGTGTTAACAGAAAAGGGTTTCATTCCATCAATGTACAAATAATATGTAAGGCAAATTTGTCTCTGTTAAACGTTGTTGCAGAGTGGCCTGGAGGAACGCACGACTCATTCATAATACAAAACAGCTATGGGTGTGCGTCTCCAAGCAGAAGCAGTTGAAAATGGTTGGCTTATTAGTAAGTGTTACAACATGATTTCGAAATGCTTTTGCTGAGCTTGGTTTATTGAAACATCTCATTTGTAGGCGATCAGGCTAATGACCCCTTTCGCCAACCCGAGGATGCAGCAGTGGCAGCATTATAACCGGGCCCATGCACGCTCAAGAGCCCCAGTTGAGCGCGCAATAGGCCTGTTAAAAGGTCGATGGCTGTGCCTGTCCAGCGTGGGGGATACACTGCAGTATCGGCCTGAAAAGGTGTGCCATATAATCATGGCTTGTTGTGTGCTACATAACTTGGCCATCAGACGGGGCATCCCTCTGCAGGAATCCCCCAGAGCAGACGACTCCATGCCTGACGCAGAGCCTTTACCACCCTGTAATGCCGCTTCCATTCAAACAAGAGAAAGGCTTGTGCGCAGACTTGGGTAAATTTGCCCATGAGCGTGATGTAAGCTTAGAAAAGGGAATTTGGGGAAAAAGGGGATTCAATGAAATTGTGTGTTGTGCAGCATATTGGAAAGAGCACAACATCATTTAACAAATTAACATTTATAAATCATTTGATTAGCGCATGCAGCAATTTGTTTCAGCGATTAGTTTATTTGCAGTAGTGTGTTGGACATGTTTGTAAGTTGATCCTTTAATTCATTTATGGCTTTCATTGTGTCCTCTTGATTTTTAAGCACCACGTCAGTCAGGACTCTGTCACTATGACGCATGGAAGGGGGTTTGGATGGTCCCGGCTCCTCCCGCTCCTCCAGCCTTCCCGCCTCCTCTTGAGTACTCACTGGACTTGCTGTTTGAGTTATTAAATATGTTTTCAGATCAATGTCACATTTATTTTTTACATTTCTAAATGTTTTTAAGTTCAGACCAAAATAAACTCCATGTTTGTTTCATTTACCTGCAGTGTGGGTGTTCGATGGTCCAGCTGCTGTTGGGAGTGTGTCTGTGTCACCATCATTTATGATTCCAGAAATAGCAGTGTCACCTATTATGCTGGCGATACGGGTATCCATGGGTTAAAGTTGTGTTGCCGTTTGTCCTCCTCCAGTAGCAGATATTTCCCGTTTGTATGTTGTGACCCTTTTTTTTGGCAGCGACTTTAATGTCAAACCATTTCTTTTTTATTTCTGGCAGTGTTCTTTCCTCTGACCCAACAGAATTAACAGCAGCCGTTATTGTCTCCCATGTGGATTTTTTTCGTTTGTTAGTTATGCCTGAAGTGAGTGACCCAAATAACACTTTTTGGTTTTCTTCCACTTGGCTCACCAGTACTTCAGTTTCTGTTTCGGAGAAGTTTCTCTTTTTCACCCTCTTTGCCATGATTTCAGTGAGGACATATGCATTCACGTGATTTATAAAGGAAGGTGTTTCATTGGAGGCATTTCTGAATGCAGATGACCATGAACGTGAACGAGCATGGTGCTTAAGAACATGTGGGATTAATCAACAATGATTACTTACTGGTGTGCGTAAGAACTGTATGCGCACGTTTGATAAATACAGTTCCCTTTCGAAAGGGAACTCGTGCTGCATCCCCTAGGGGATGCTATGGGGAATGCCGCTCCGCGGCCGCCATTACGTGAGGCTGGATTAAGCACGGGAGTTGTGGGCAGAGCAGGGAGGAGTCAAACTGGAAGTTTCCTTTTTTGGCTCCTCTTGTTGGCTCAAATATCACTATTGTGATTATGTATGTTTATAATCCTAGGAATTAGACAGAGAAGAGTGTAGTAATTGTTGTTATTATTATTATTATTATAACAATTAGGAGTTTTGGAAAACATTTCTGGACTTAACTGCCTTGCTACTGTGAATAACGGAGCTCTGCCCGGATAGCAGTATTAAGTGATTACATGCAATTCAACTTTAAAGGATGAGAATCCTTCAACTGCAGGTAACAGAAATTCTGCGTTCACTTTCAGTGATAATGATGATGACGTCTATGACGAAGAAGATGACAATACTGATGACCAACTAGTGAGTACTAGCAGTAATTCTGACAAATGTGTTACACTTGAAGATGACCCAGCACTCTGGCCAAAACATCTCACTGACAAAGAGCGCTGCTCAATAGTGCAGAGAGGCCCAGTTCAGATCAAGGACAGAATTTATCTTAAAAATCAAGAGGGGCGAAGATTTACAAGCAGCAACTATTATCGGCAAATGAAAAATGGAGAAAAGATAAAGAGGTCCTGGCTCGTGTACAGTAAAAAAAAACAACTGTGTTACGTGTATTTGTTGCCATCTGTTTGGTAACCGAGAAAAGGGCATTTAACTAAGTGGGGATGGATTCATTAACTGGAAAAATCTTTCAGCCCATTTGAGTCAGCATGAAAGGTCTGCAGAACACATCACAAACATGGATACTTGCTGCAATCTTTCACTCTTTCAACTTCAAACAAACACAGGTATAGATCAGGTAAACTAAGATTTAATTGCACTTGAAGTAAACTGCTGGAAAGAGATTTTAAGAAGACTTATTGCAATTGTAAACCATCTGGCAGAGCACAATCTTGCATTTTGTGGCCACTCAGACAGATTGTTTGAGCCTGGTAATGGACATTTCCTTGGACAAGTACAATTAATGTCTCGGTTTGACCCAGTGATGCAAGAGCATTTGAGGAGAAAAAGCTTACGCTGTATGTCCTACCCTTCCCTATTCTACTTACGGAAAAATGGAACTGGCGCCGCGTTCGTTCCGTAAGTAGAATAGGGAAGGGTAGGACTTACAGCAGGGTTTAATTTGGATTTGTCTGTGCATGTTTTTTTTACTCTCATAGATTGTGTTCCCATTGACATGCATTATACGACTGACAGACTGCAGCGGTTGAAGTTAAAAATCATCATTTGTGTTCTGCTGAAGAAACAAAGTCACCTACATCTTGGATGCCCTGGGGGTAAGCAGATAAACATCAAATTTTCATTTTTGGGTGAACTATCCCTTTAAGGCATTGTCAACAAACAGGTGGGAGTGCAGAGTTGAAGCTGTGAAAGCTATTTGCTACCAGATGCCTGAAATCGTGAAGGCATTAACTGCTCTAAAGGAGTATGTCACAGTGAAACGAGATGCAGATGTTGTCTCAACAGCTGAAAACTGAAAGTCAGCTTTCATCAAAATTTTGATGCTGATCCAACACACATTAAACATTGAAATGTCAATCTCAACCAAAATGATGGTTTGGATCAAAACTCAACATTGTATCAATGTCACCATGCTATTTGGGAAAGACATAGAGAAAGGTGAGATGAAGAGAAAGAGAAAGACAAATAGAAAAGGGAGAAGAAGAGAAAGACAAAGACCAAAGGGAGAAGAAGAGAAAGACAAATAGAATAGGGAGAAGAAGAGCAAGACAGACAAAGACAGAAGGGAGAAGATGAGAAAGACAGATGCAAAGACAGACAAGGGAGATGAAGAAAAGGTCAGAAACAAGGGAGAGCAAGAGAAACTCATGCAGATCCATTTAAAACATTCCATCAGAGAACCTGCTAGGAAACCAAGGTAAATGACAACCAATGGCAGCTCTTCCCTGTAAATAGACAATAAATGCTATTGCACAGAGAACATATTATGTAAATAAGATTTTACAGTGGATGAATTTTGTTAAACAGAATGTTGTGCTGTTTTTTTGTTGTTGTTGTTTTTTTTACAGATGCAACTCAAGATGTCTAGACATCATTGCTGTGTGAAGACTGCTGAAGAGAATGCCATAAACAGAGAAAGTCAGAAACGAAGAGAAAAGGTAAACATTTAAAACAGTATATTATTTTATTTTTGTGTCCGCATAATTGATCACTTATTGTCTTGTTTGTTTCTTCTCACTTTAGTAACACAAGATAGAAGACAGAAGACCACAAACAACTTATGCAGTAGGAAGCAGATCCATTTAAGACATTCCATCAGAGAACCTGCTAGGAAACCAAGGTAAATGACAACCAATGACAGCTCTTCCCTGTAAATAGACAATAAATATTATTGCACAGAGAACATATTATTGACTAAAGGGGAAGGAACAAGAGATGTAGAGGGCCCCATGTCTGTGTCTGCCTTGGGCCCCAAAATGACTAAATCCGCCCTTGATGTTATCTGTGGATTTATGTTGGTTCTGTTCTGTTTACCCTAAGGGGGGTTATTGCTGCTCTCCCTGCTCTTATCCATGTTAAGCTGCATGCATGCGCAGGGAGTTCTTACCCAGAACAGAACCATACCGCTAATACAAACTCTATGCAGTTATCAATCATATTTAACGATAGTGGTCCTGACAGAAGAACAGGTTTGATAAGCAAAAGAGTTAAGGTTCTACGTCAGAACGGCGTCTCATTATTGGCCGGCTCCTGTGTCAGCATCACACGCATGCATCATGCTGCTCACATGAACAGTCTGCCAATACTGAGCCACCGTTCTGATGTAGAACCTGGAAGCACTGCAGTGTAAATAGCATAGGAGAATGACACAGAAGAGAAGATATTGTTGAAAAAAGTTATTATGTTTGTTTTGTTTTTGCACACAAAAAGTATTCTCGTCACTTCATAAAATTAAGGTTGAACCACTGCATTCACATGGACTATTTTAATGATGTCTTCAGTACCTTTCCGGACCTTGAAGATGAACGAAGGTCTTACGGGTTTGGAACGACATGAAGGTGAGTAATTAATGACAGAATTCTCATTTTTGGGTGCACTTTTGGCCCCGTTTTTTTTTTTTTTTTTTTCGAAATGATGTCACATCAGTTTGTTCTTCAATTTCGCTTGAAGTTTATCGGGACCTTTACAGGGACTTCCACGAGGAGGGCAAAACAAGGATTTCCTCCATTGCCTGCCAGTCATTTTTACCAGGTTTGTACTATTAATGTAGTAAGGCAGTGATATTAAAAGACCAATATGCATTGATGATCGATATATACAGGCAAGCAGATGGAGCCTGAATATAAATGCAACACACTGTTTCTCATTATGCATTTTTCCATAGAAAACCATTACAAAGAAAATGCTTAACCAGCATGTTGCATTCATATTCTGGGCTCATCTGCTCATCTGTATATAGTATGCATCATCAGTAAGATGTATACTGAATTTGATCTTTTGTACATTAAGGCATTTTAAATGTTTTTCACGTTAAGCGTTTTAGAATGTCCCGCTGTTTTTAGTGATTGAAAAACTGCAGCAGATGCTGTATGTGGATCACAAGTTCCCCAAAACTTGCATTTTGTTCACATATTTTTGTTTTTCTTCTTTTGAAATGGAAAATTGGCAGGCCTCTGCTGCAGTTCTACGGATGTTTTGCCCTCTAGGTCAATGGTTCCCAAACTTTTTAGAGTGCAGTACCCCCTGAGGCATTTACCATCCTTCCGCGTATCCCCTCTCTTCCGCTTAGACTGCACCTTTTCCATTAAGGGACAATATTTGCCCCCTAAATTGACTTTCCAATGCATTTTTTTATCTTTATAAATACCTTTACAACATTAATAATGTTTTAAGTAAAAAAAAATGTTCAATAGAGACATATGCAATGATAAAAACGTGAAAAGTGATTATTTTAAATACTAAAACTGCCAGTAGATGGCGGTAAGTCACTGTCCTAATGCGTGAGTCATCGAGTCATTTGTTCAACGAAGCAAGTGGCTGTATTTATGAATGAATCATTGAATCAATGACTTTCACGAACGATTCATTCAAAGCTCCAGATTCGTTCACGAATTACCGCTGTGTTGTAGTTCTGCTGTGGCTTTCATTGCACAATATAGCAAATACTGACAATACTGTGAAGAACATCACTTAATATTACCCTTTTGTTTGTTTAACTGTTGTATAAAATCAATGTCACATTTGCAATCGTGTGGGTATTTGGATTTGCATTCTTGCTCGTAAAATATTATCAACATTAAAAACAAGAACTCACAAAAGGTATGTTTTGTATCAAGAGTTTGAATCTTAAATTGATCTTTATGCACCTTTTGTGCCAGGCTATTTTTTTTTTTTTAATGCTAGTAAGTGCTAAATCTACTGTACATTGTCAAGAACGGCAGTAATGTAGCGCGATTTGCTAAGGCAGCAGACTCTGCACGCAACATATACCCATATGAACGCTGCTTATGTGGAAATGGACGCTGTCAGATTTGACCGCAAAAGATGTGGTATTTTGACTGGATGTCATGTAGTTACGGCATTGTGCCTGTTAGAAAATACATGCTTGGTTTGAATGTTATTTTAAGGGGGGGAAGAAATACATGAACAGCAAAATTTGGCATTTTGTTCGCGTAGCCCCTCTGTCACCTCACGTACCCCAGTTTGGGAACCACTGCTCTAGGTCTCTACGCCAGTTCGCATGACTGAAAACTATGAATTATCACACCTTTAGTATGGCGGGGAAAGCTGTAATTTGCTTATTGGTCAATTTGAATGTCTCACATTTGGTTTTTAGTCCCAATGTCAAGGAACAGATTAAATGAAGATTGTAACTTTTTCTCTGGGGCTCTGCTCTTCCTCTCTGCCTGAGCTTTGCTTTTCTGGACAACTGAGTTCAAGCCATAGGCCAGACTCAAGTCCTCTATGGCATCTCTCTTTCCCTTTATAAACTTTTTATGTTTTATTGCTATTCTAACTGCACTATTCCATCATTGTTAAAAGTAGCATTGGGTGGTAATGGACAAGAAAGTTTTACCCCATCATGGTGATAATGCTTCTTTAGTCATTATTCGGCAATTCTGCAGCCTGAACCACTGTAATAAAACCACCCTTTTACACTTTATTTATGAATGTTTATTTTAATGTATTTTGATCAGTGCTGGGACCTTATTTAAGCCCTTTCACATACTGCATACACTAATTGATTACAAATAGTTTCAACATC
>CM077438.1:103447-304809 GCA_039654765.1 Mylopharyngodon piceus
GCCTAGGATTAGTAACTAACAAGTGTTATATACAAACAAAAAAAACACTCCTGACTCCTTAAAAGTACATGCTAGCACACAATAGTGGTAACAGTAGCTCTGCTAGCCGATGTTATAATTAAATCTTGACATTATGTCTAGATTATTAATGGTATTAAATGTAAAATGAGACCGACAAATGGCAATAGATGTGGATATCTTTACATCTACTGTCTATGAAATTGAAGTATTCTTACAGATAGAGCTGTTGGGAATTACAAGGCATATGCTCAGATATACTCACAGTTAACCTATATAGAAGAACCTTAGAGAACTGTTATGACATTCCAGGAACATCAAGCATTGTCTTTTGCATAAAATTCAAAACATCACAGATAGACTGCTCTTACTGGTTTTAGAGTACATTTAATGAAAATTCTATTAAGGAAAGGTCGACTGTATTACCTCTGGTGATGGTAGCCACTGAAGCAGCTTGTCATTGATAGGTGTGGTGAGCAGTTTGTCTCCCAGAATTGACCGCAGCTGTTGGGCCATGATTGTCTGCTGCTCCACACAGCAGTGGTTCTCCAGAGACAGAATAAGAGGATATGGAGAAGTCTAGAAAATAAGCATATGTTCATGTATGCATATGTATTCATGTATGTTTTCTTTAATTTTACCTTTTGGCTTTTTTAAGGCAAGGTCTATTTTCAAAGGAAAGATGCTAAACATTTCGGGGAATAGAATAGCAGTAATCTGCCAGTCACTATAACGTTATGTCGACTGACAAATGGGGTCTCACTTGGGAGCCCCAATACCCTCTGAGTTTTAGAAAAATGTCCAATGGAATTGGCAAGTGGAATTTGCGTGCCACAAGCCACTCCCCCATACATACGGGTATATAAGATGGCGGCACGCATGCACTCATTCGGATTTTTGCTTTGGGACCTAGTGGTTTTGTGTTTCTCTCAGCAATCACTCTTCCATTCACCTAAAAGAGCTCAAGAAAACCTCTTGCTGGAATCCAATAAGGCGCATTCAGTGTTTTGCCACATCGTGCAGCGATTCCCTCCTGGGCGCTTCAGTTTAAAAGAGCAGTTTTCCCTAAAAGAGCAAGCACGGGCGGTGTGTCTTTCCGTGCCTTTCTGTTGTGTGTTTCTGGATGTGGTCATTTCCTGTCCTCATCTGATGGAAACGATTGCTGTCTCACATGTCTGGGCCGCGAGCATGCTGAGACGGCATTCGTGGAGGGTTCATGTCATCATTGCAAGAACATGACTATGTCTACACTGCGGTCGTAATTCTCCTTCCTCGTGAAGGCTAGAGTCCCCTCTGCTGTTACCCAGCCTAGCTCCTTCTCAGGGGGACACAGCGTGTCATTCTGCGCTCCAGGTGAGGACCGGGGCCAGATTCACGAAAATCTTCTTAAGAAAGAAGTTAAGAAAATTCTTAAGATAAATTCTAAGAAGTTCATAAGAAAGTACAATTCTTGAAAAATTCTTAAGAAGTTCTCAAATATGTTCTTAAGAACATCTAAATTTTTTTCTTAAGAAGAAAATAAAAGGCTTTGGTGTTATTTGATTGAAAGGCAGGTATTGCTGAAAAAAGAGCACCTCAAAGCCCTGTTTTTTTTGCACTGCGTGCAGACTACCGTAGATATCATATTTAGCGTGCAGACTATTTTCATACTACTGGCTTGACGGGAGTTAATCTCTCAGCATTGTGTTTTTAATGCGTCGTGTCAAGTTAAAATTGTTATTTTAAAAGAGCCTGTCTCAAGAAGATGCAGCGGTTATTGCCATTCATTTGCGCTCCGTCTTTCTTGCGCTCTCTCTAGAGTGAATGTGTCTGGTATCTGTGTGCTGCCTCACTAGTTCTGGCTTGAGTGAACGCATCATCCAAAGTTTGAAACAGTCCACAATTAGCAGGTGAACTGGTAATATTTGAGGGTCGTGACTGGGTATAAAAGGAGCATCTCAGTCTTTGCAAGCAAAGATAGGCTCACCACATTACCCACAACTGAGATGCCCTTGAGCAAGATACCCTATCGCTCCCCGGGCGCCGCAGCAAAAATGGCCCCTTTGACCCCTCAGACGGCATTGCATGAGAAACCGTCATGCACCTGTGTTAAATATTTCCACATGGGCTTGGGGGTACTTTGGAAAAACGTTGTCACTTAACACAGTCTGCCGCTGCATCAAGAAATGCAACTTGAACCTCTGTTACGCAAGAAGAAAGCTATACATCAATTCTATAAAGACAGTGGAAACGTGTGCTGTGATCAGATGAGTCCACCTTTCAGCATGTTTTTTGAAAAAACGAACATTGACTTCTCAGTCCCAAAGATGAAAGGGACCATCCAGACTTTCATCAGTGACAGATGCAAAAGCAAACATCTGTCATGGTATGGGGGTGCATCAGTGCAAACGGTATGGGTGACTTGCATTTGTCTGAAGGAATCATTGACGTGGAGGTGTATATTGGGATTGTACAGAGACATATACTGCCATCAAGTTGACATCTTTCCTAGGGAGCAAGACAATGCCAGGTGGCCTCATTCAGCATGTGCTACATCAGAGTGGTTTCTTAGACACTCTTCACAGTAGAAGGGATGTGCTTGCCTGCCTGCCTGCAGTCCAGATCTGTCTCCTATTGAAAATGTATGGCCCATCAGGAAAAGGAGAATCAGACAATGATGACCACAGACTGTAGAGCAGCTGTCTTGTATCAGGCGAAATTGGGAAAAATGTCACTTGCAAAACTTCAACAGTTATGCACAAATAAATGATTGGTGTAACTTCAGAATACTTGTCCACATATGGTACTGGTAGTAATATGTATCATATTTAGCTAGCTAGAGTTTTGTTGTAATGCTTAATATTTGAAACAACCTAATAAATTCATTAAACATCTTACATTTGGGTATTTAAGACTTCAAGGTTGGAGGTTATCCTAATTTTAAGAAGTTATTTACAATGATTTTTAAGAACATTCTTTTCGAGAATATGAATACTTCTTAAGTATTTTATCTTAAAGAGTACATAACACACACAGTTTCTGCCAATCTCATGTTAATCTTGAGTACCTATAGAGTAGTATAGCATCCTTCATATCTCCGAACAGTCTTTAGTTTTATCAGATTTATAAAAGACAGATATGCTGTACCGAGTCTTTCAGAAAACAGCCGAACTTTTGGAGGTGTGCCGTGGGCGAAGCTAAAGAGTGATGAGCGCGTGCAGCTTTTGTGTAGCAATCGTCTGCAAGCTATCAATGGTCAGTTAAAACAAATGTATTTAAACACACACAATACACCATCGCATTATCCCTGGATAACTTTTGAATCACTATAGTGAATATAGCGTATAGTGAATGATGAATAATGAATTTATGAATTCACTACATTCATGTTGTTTACATTATATGCACTTAGGCACCTATTGCCAACAAAACAGACATTTGATGCAATTTTACTTACCACCTGCTGTTCCGACTCATGACCGGGATCATTACTACTGTGACCGCTCCATCTTTCAGTTTCAAACGATCTGTAAATCCAGTGTCGAACTGGGCCTTGTTTATAAAACCATTAGCACCGATCCTGAGGGCTCGAGCAGCCACGGAAAAACATGAGATATTCTCCATTAATTTTAACCAATAAAAAATTGATTGCAACTATCAGACATGACTTTATCCTTATTTTGATGGTTAATTTCAGGCGGTTTCTATGGTTATTTTAATGACAAATATCGAGAGCGCTTCAATGTAATGCGTGAGCACAATTCTCTCAGCTTCACTGTTCACTTAACACTGGGTTCTTTGGGAATGTACTCAGGGAACGTCTCAGGGAACGTCTAGGTTACTATTGTAACCCTCGTTCCCTGAAGGAGGGAACAGAGACGTTACGTCGATACTGATGTAATGGGGTCTCGCTTGGGAGCCCAATTACCTCCAAGGGATACAAAACAAGCCAATGGGAATTGGCCAGTGAGATTTACATGCCGGACCATGCCCCCGGCATCCGGGTATAAATAGACCCGGCATACTCACCTGCATTCATATTTTTGCTGAGGAGCCGAGATAGACATCTGGCCACTCAGCGGTGACTCAGAGCTTAGGCAGAGGGACGTAACGTCTCCGTTCCCTCCTTCAGGGAACGGGGGTTACAATAGTAACCTAGACGTTCCCATTCAGTCAGTCACGTTCGACGTTACGTCGATACTGATGTAATGGGGTCCAGTGGAAAGCGCCATAGCGACTGAACCACGTTACGAGTGTTAGGGGGGCAGATGCTGGCAAGCCGTAGCGTGCCCAATGCAAGTGCGGCCCCTACTCGTAACCCTCCAGCGCCCAGAGTAAGCCCAGGAATGTCTTCCATACCAGTGGGATGGAGAGGACAGGGCGATACAATGGAGAAGGTCGAAGCTGCTGTTCCTTACCCCCGGGGAAGAGTGCTTCGGAACTCAATTCCCACGTTTTCTCAGCCATGACCAAAACGCCAGGAAAGCGTTCCCCGAGGAGGGGAAAGCTACGGAGACCACACCCTGCCCGAAGGGAGGTAATGTGTGGAAAACACATATGGACTGGCCTGAGGACAGTAACGCATATGGAAGATCCCTGATGTAGGTCCTACCTTCCGGGAGGAACACACTAGCAGTCAGAGACAGGGCAGAGCGAAGCCGCCCAGGGAAAGACACGGGTTTACCGTCAGGGAAACCGTACCGTGGACAAACACATATGGGATTACCTGCGGGGAATCACAGCATATGGGCATCTAGCCCAGTACAAGGGCAGACCAATCGGGCATACACACGAGTACTGGACCTAGCGCCAGACGCCTCCGCAGGATGCAGGAGGAACTCCACAGGGTTCACCGTTGTGGGGAACTGAACTGAGGAGCGGGAAAAGTGCTCGCATTCCCTCATCCGAGGGAAATGGCACAGCAAGCGAACACCCGTGGCTACCTACGAGTAGACAGCACACGGGTGGACACCGGTTCCACTCGGAGATTGTAATATCTCGCGAATGTATTCGGTGTCGCCCAGCCTGCAGCTCTGCAGATGTCTGCAACAGAGGCGCCGTGCGCCAACGCCCCGGAAGAAGCAACACCCCGAGTGGAGTGAGCTTGCAACCCAAGGGGGCACGGCTCGCCTTGGGACTGGTACGCCAAGGCGATGGCATCCACTATCCAGTGGGCCAACCTCTTTTTGGAAACAGCCTTTCCCTTCTGCTGACCTCCAAAACAGACAAAGAGCTGCTCAGAGCTCCTGAAGCTCTGCATGCGGTCCATGTAAACGCGCAGGGCACGAACGGGACACAGCAACGCAAGGGCTGGGTCTGCCTCCTCCGGGGGCAGCGCTTGCAAGTTCACCACCTGGTCCCGGAAGGGAGTGGTGGGAACTTTGGGCACATATCCAAGCCGGGGTCTCAGGATAACGTGAGAGAAGTCCGGCCCGAATTCCAGGCACGAATCGCTGACCGAAAATGCCTGCAGGTCCCCAACCCTCTTGAAGGAGGCGAGCGCGGTCAGGAGCACTGTCTTCAAAGACAGATGTTTCAGCTCAGCTGACTCAAGGGGCTCGAAGGGAGCTCTCCGCAGGCCCGTGAGGGCGACAGAGAGATCACAAGAGGGAATGAGGTGAGACCTAGGGGGATTTAACCTCCTGGTGCCTCTGAGAAACCTGATGACCAGGTTGTGCTTTCCTAGTGACTTGCCATCGAGCACATCGTGATGTGCTGCGATGGCGGCCACATAGACCTTCAGGGTGGAGGGGGACAGCCTCCGCTCCAAACCCTCTTGAAGGAAGGAAAGCACGGCACTGATCGGGCATTTCCGGTGGTCTTCCCGGTGGGAAGAACACCACTCAATGAACAGACTCCACTTCAGGGCGTAAGCGTGCCTCGTAGAGGGAGCTCTAGCCTAAGTGATGGTGTCAACTACCGCGGATGGTAGGCCACTTAAGTCTGCCGCGTCCCGTCCAGGAACCACACGTGGAGGTTCCACAGGTCGGGACGTGGGTGCCATATGGTGCCCTGCCCCTGAGAAAGGAGGTCCTTTCTCAAGGGGATGCGCCAGGGATGGGCTGTCGCGAGGAGCATGAGTTCTGGGAACCAGGTCCGGTTGGGCCAGTACGGCGCAACTAGCAAGACCTGCTCCTCGTCCTCCCTGACCTTGCACAGTGTCTGTGCGAGAAGGCTCACTGGAGGAAACGCATACTTGTGTAGACCCCAGGGCCAGCTGTGTGCCAGTGCATCCATGCCGAGGGTCCCCTCGGTCAGGGAATAAAACAACTGGCAGTGGGCGGATTCCTGAGAGGCAAACAGGTCCACCTGTGCCTCCCCGAATCGGCTCCAGATCAGCTGGACTGCCTGGGGGTGGAGTCTCCATTCCCCCGGGAACGTGAGCTGTTGTGAGAGCGCGTCGGCCGCACGATTGAGCTCACCCGGGATGTAGGAGGCCGCCTCCGACTGAGCAACCGTCCCTGAGAGCGGAAGCTCGGAGTCGTGGTCGTCCTCTGAGTCATCCAGCCCACTCCCCAATGCAGCAATCGACATCTGGTCCTCCTCCGGAGCACCGAAAGTGACGCGGGGGACCCCCGTGGAGGGCCCTGCGGCAGCAGCCGGCAACTCGACGGCACATGGCGTTGCAGAGGAGGGGGAGGTTCGTGGGGGCGGACCCGATGAAGAGGCTCCCACTGTAACCCTCAGATCTCCCAAAGTACTAACCAGACCGGCTGCTTTACCAGCCGCGGGTGCTTGGGTAGTAGCAGAGGGGACTCGTGCCTCCGTGTTAAAGAAGGAGAGTTGCGATCTCAACGCCAACATGGACATGCCCTCGCAATGAGGGCATGTGCCATCCACGAGCGCTGACTCAGCGTGCTGTTTACCCAGACACATGAGACAGTGATCGTGGCCGTCAGAGGAGATCAGGAGACGACCGCATCCAGAAACACACGGACGAAAAGACATCTTGAAAAAGACGCTGATCGCCCGTGCTTGCTCTTTTAGTATACTCACCAGCCGAAGCACACAGGGATGAGTGCAGCACCGTCCTGTGGGCAGCGCGCCGTCACACCCACCACTGAGCGTGCCTTCCCACCAGCTGGAGAGACTCGAGCAGCCACCGGAAAAAAAACAACAAAAGCAATTAAAATTGCTGTTGAAGGAACTAGTCCTAAGCAATTAAAATTGCTGTTTTTGCTCTCTTCAAGAAATTCACTCTCAGAGGAGAAAGGAAGATCCGAACCGATCGGCTCCGAAGCAAAAGTATGAATGCAGGTGAGTATGCCGGGTCTATTTATACCCGGATGCCGGGGACGTGGTCCGGCATGTAAATCTCACTGGCCAATTCCCATTGGCTTGTTTTGTATCCCTTGGAGGTGATTGGGCTCCCAAGCGAGACCCTATTACATCAGTATCTACGTAACGTTGAACGTGATTGACTAAATGGGAACCATGGTTACATGCGTAACCTGAGACGTTCCCTTTCGAAAGGGAACTCGCGCTGCGTCAGAGCGCTAGGGGAACGGTATACCCACTAGGGGTGTGCACAAATAGTCGAATATTCGATCTCTAATTAATATTCGAAAAATACAAATACTATTCGAATTTTAATATGTTGTTTTGCTGGCTGTAAAAACTCACAGTTATAACTATATGCAGTGGGTGGCGCTGTGGAGTGTGTTTAACAAATTTATTGTATTTGATCATCACATAATGTTGTCAACTGCCTCGAGAAGTTTGGAATTACTTAGATGAAAATGATCTTACAAAATGGAATTACTTTTGATCATATTGAATTAATGAAACCGAGTTATTATATATAATATATATAATATCGCCACCATAATGAGAAAGTACATGATATCAAAACACCCGTTGAATGAGGAAAGACAGCTGTCCATCACTGCATTCACGACAAGTAAGCAGAGTGAGCAGAGAAAATACCTTATAGCAAAATGATATTGAGACATAAACTTCCTTTAAGTTTCGCTGAGGGAGACATATTTACGAACAGAAAACACAAAGTGCTGTTAGAAACTTCGCTTAGCGCACCATTATATTTGTGTTTCTGCAACGTCTGTCAGCGTAGATTGTGTTTTCTCACCCGAGCATGTGGTTATTATTTTTTTTCTTAACATGAACATGTGAAACAATATAAACACTATAACCATATGCTGACTCAAGTGTATATGTACGTTCTGTACGATAACTGGCGCGGTCTGCTTTGTTAGCATTTTTCCTGTTCTCGCTGCTTGAGCTGCTTTTGTTCTTTATATATATATATATATATATATATATATATTTTTTTTTTTTACACATATGCTTTGAACTAAAAGAAAACCTTAAGATATAACGCAAGCTTGTTGTGTATATTGCCTAATCGTAAGCTTGTTCAGAAATGGTTACAAAATCTTGATGAATAAAAAAATAATGTCTTTCTTGTTTAACATCCTTTAAATAAACAAATATTTGAATATTCATTTTTTACGAGCCCAAATATTCGAATACAATATTTTTGAAAAATGCCCATTCCTAATACCCACGGCGCCATGCTGAGAGGAGTGCATGCCAACGTAAGGCAGTGACAACTGTCAGAATCAAGCAAATTCAACTGAAACGCCAGACCCACTCTTTTTACATATGAAGGCCTGCCAAGGCCGCACAAAGGCCTGGAACCAACAGATTAGAAAGGGCACGGAGCATTCAGCGCATGCTCTTACCCTACACATGGATTTTAGAAAGGGCACGAAGCACTCGGCGCATGCTCTTACCACACACATGGATTTTAGGAAGGGCACAAGTACTCATTCTACCATGCCCATGGATTTTAGAAAGGGCACGAAGCACTCGGCGCATGCCCCTTTTTTTCATAAATATTTTACTTCATACAGAAGGGGTTCCTATAAGGGCCCCAAAGGACCCCCAGCCAGTCACTTCTCAGAGGACACTTGTCAACCCTGAATGCCACCAGCGAGGCTCACCAGGTTCCTAGCTGTACTAGTAACCTAGTCTGCCTACAACCTGTCTGTTTCTACAGAAACAGAGTCTCCGATCATGAAGAGACATCCAGAAAGTGGGACTGCGAAAGGCCCATAACCAACTTAGACTGGATCTTAGAGATGGGCATCCTGGAGAGCAGGACTCTCGAACCTCGTAGTCAAGGGGAGTATATCTGCTCGATCCTAGGATCTACAAAGCACCTATGTTTCAAGGCACTAAGGAGGCCGTGCACTCTAAAAAAAAGGGGACCCTCATGAGGGGAATGCTCACAGCCTAGGGCTTGATCTAACTGGGAGGCCTCAAGAGAAGCCTTCGACCTATGACCAGACTTAGGGAGCTAAGTACTCAAATCTACTCTCAGAATGAGAGGAGTCCCAAGCTCGACCTATGAGGTCGACCAAGCTATAGGCTAGGAAAATGAAGGTGAACAGGATTAGCCAAGTCAGCGACACGTAGTAACGTGTGGTCTCAGGAAGGCCAGATTAAAAGGCCAACCATCACATTGCCAGCAAGCAGAGTACTTCAGTAAAAGCATCCTTTTTATGAACATGCGGCAACATACCCTTGAGGAGGCCCATTTGGGCCTACTACTCCAGATGAACACGGGCATCAGCTTGTGGCACCCACTTAACAATAAGACCTTGCTGACCAATACCCAACCGCAGGGGACTCGAGTCAGGGCGGCCTACAGCGGCCAGCTACCTGGTATCAAGTCTTAACTGGTAGAGAAAATACCCGTACTGTGGGGAATTCGCTTCCAGGGGGCCCCTAAGGCCAAACACCACAAACGTACTGGCTAAAAATAGTCATTGCTAGCTGCCATGCACCCGCTTAATGTGGGCTGGCCCTCAGGGAGGCCTGTAAAGGCCAACTACCTGATAGCTAGCTGTCTAAGGCCTGCAACACTGGGGCTCGCACACAGGGAGACCTGCTAATACACAGGAAGGCATGTTAGGGCAAACTACCTGATAGCAAGACTAGCTAGCTGTCCACAGGCCTGCAGCACTGGGGTTCACCCCCAGGGAGGCCTGCTAATGCACGGGGGGGTCTGCTAAGGCCATCCACCTAATAGCAAAACTCGCTAGCTGACCAAAGCATAAATAGTCAGTTACCCACATTGCTGGGGATTCGCCCTCAGAGAGGCCTGCTAAGCAAATCTATGCGCGTCTACCAGAGAACCCATACTGCTGGGGACTAGCCTCCAGGGTGACCCGCTAGGCCCAGCTACCTGGTAGACGTTGCTCTAAATACCCAAAGCAATGACCAAAGGGGACTCGCCTGCAGGGGGCCTGCTAAGGCCATAACCAGCAGCAAGTCTTGCTGCTAGCGCACTGTTGGGGACTTGCTCGCAAGAGGCCTGCTAAGGCCTACTTGTCTAACAGCAAGTCTAGCTAGCTGCTAAAGCTCCTCAATAAAACTTAGGGCTAGCTAACAGTAAGACCTACCAGGGCCTGACTACCTGCCAAAAACACCTGCTAGTTGTCACAAAACCCAAAGTGCTGGTGACTACTCACAAGAAGGCCTGTCTATGGCCAACTATTCAGTGCATGTCTTATTGCTACCACATCCACACTGATGAGGGCTCACCACAGAGAGGCCTGCTAAGGCCTACTATCTGACAAAAATACCCCATATGTCAGGAGGGACAGAGGACCCAAAAGCAATGGCAGGAACAGTTCATTAATAATGACAATGAAACACAGGCAGTCTGCCGAGCACCGGCTCTCAGGGTGAATGCAGCTGGAGAACTGAAATAGTCCACATCAAACGAAATGAAGAAAAGGGCCCCAGGCTTGTCAGAGGGCACACGGCGAGTAGGTTACACAGTCCCGAGCCAGTAGACACAGCACCACTGATGGCAGATGGCAAGGCAACCTCAGGCAGCAGGAAGACTGGGCAGAGAACAGGTATGACGTGCACGACTAGACAGTACAAACACGACTGGAACTATTACTAAGACTAACAATACGGATAAACATATAAAGAAGTCTGGCAGGCATAAAGAGCCGAGTATCGCACTAGAATTTACACAATAATCTGGCAAAGAGCTGAGAGAACAGCAGAGTAAAGTAGCAGAGAAAATTAGAGTAGAGAAAGAACAGGTGTGGAGATAATCAGCGCGAGCGCTGATTGCAATAGCGAATAGTCTAAGTAGCAGTAAGGACAGGAGAAAGAGAAACAGGGAGAATATCAAACCCGACTCATGACACCATAGCAACCAGAAACCCATTTAATGGGGGCTGTACACAGGGAGCCTTGCTAAGGCCAGCTGTCTGACAGCGCATATGCTGGCTGCTAGGAGCCCACATGGTGGGGACTCACAGTGAAGGGAGGTCTGTTAAACCCACTACCCTATAGCAAGTCTAGTAGCAAAAATAGACTGTTTAAACAGCACCTACGCCTGGGACCTATCACATCGCCGACAAGCAGTGTACTCAGTAAAAGCACCTTTTACCCTTTAACCCTCTGGAGTCTGAGGATTTTTGGGGCCCTGGAGAAGTTTTGACATGCCCTGACATTTGTGCTTTTTTCAGTTGCTTATAAACATATTAATGGCAAAAGTGTCATTACACTGTATTCAGCACAAACTAGGCTGCCATAATATGTGAGCAACATGTATGTACATGTTTGTATTTTTGAGAGAATAACCTTTATGCATGGTTATTGAAAAAACAAAAAACTGAAGTCACTGAAATACGGCCACAAAACAAATACTAAATATGTGTTCACAAGACTTCTGGGTATTGGAGGTTGTAGACTAGAATTTTTTGCTTCAAAATTATGTAAAAATTATCCTGCCTACTCGTTCATATAAAACAATATATTGATTTAAATTTTGTAAGACACTTTTTATCAAGAAAGACAGTATGCGGGAGGCGTGAATCTTCATGAATAATGCTGTGATTTACACCTGAGAGAGAGGAAACTAAAAAAATCAAAGTACAAAATAGTTTTTTTTGGTAGTTTATTCAGAATATAGTTAACAATATAAATGAGACACATTTTAAATAAATGAGGGCACATTTTGATTATAGAGTTTTACCTGGAAATAAATCCTGTTCAAAGATATGTGAACATCACTTACCTGGCATTCCAAGGTGTTTGGTGTTTCTGCACTGGAGAAAAAAAAAAAAAAAAAAAATCCTGCTTCCAGTCAGTGATCTCACCATTATATTCATTCAGAATGTCCAGTGTGGGCCAATATCTGGTCACTATGATTCTCAAATCTGTGAGATAAAAGAAAAAACCCTCTGTGAGCATGCTGATAACAGGATCATATCAGCTTTTGTATTAATGTTAATATAATGTCCACTCTTAACAGAAAACATGATTTTTGTGATGTTATGCATGCATGAATTTTTGCACATCATGTGAAGAAAATTTTGTATGGGCATAAATTTAAAATGACAGTACCAGTCAAATGATTGTTTTTACTAATAATGTTTATGAAAGAAGTCTCATGATCATCAAGCCTGCATTTATTTGATCAAAAATACAGGAAAAAAAACAAAACAAAAAAAAAACAGCAATACTGTGAAATATTATTACAATTTAAAATAATGTTTTTCTATTTTAATATACTTTAAAAAATAATGTATTTCTGTGATGCAAAGCGTCTAAACATTCATATTACCTCTATGGTATTTTATATATTATATATAGAGCCTAAATGTTAATGTGCAGTTTAATACATTGCTAACACATTTTATTTCAGTATTTATTACGTATTTCAGTCGATTTCACTCATCTCAGTATAGCAATATAATTTGGGAATAGCCATGGCAATTTACTAATGTAAGTTGTGTGTAGTAAACGAAACTGCACGTCGATCTGCCCCATTAACTCACACTGAGACACACAAAACTTGCAGGATTCATATTTAAACAGTTTTTTTGCGGTTTAATATTCACAGACACTATATCGAACACTATATTAGAATAAAGAACTTAAGAATAAAAAACAACTTACCTTTCACAATCATCGGCTCGATCTAGTTGATCCTCGAAATGAAAGTGAAACTAGTCATGCTCATCCTTGAGGCAAATCCTTTTAAAATTATTCCTCAACGCATCTCAAAACGATGAAAAGTACATGAAACTGACTAAACTTGATGCGTTTTTCCGAGTTGACGCGGGCATTCACTCTGTTGCATGCATCGCCTCGGAATTTGCGTCTGAATAGCGTGCCTGCTCTGTGGGCGTGGCTAAATTAGTGGATAATGAGCTGAGCCGCGAACTACTGACATGTCTCTCTTTTCATACAGATTACATAAACAGAGAATATTTGTTTTTGATTTGACTTGCATGACTTAAAACCTGACATTTCAACATTTCTTTAGACATATGTCTCATTTTTGTGTCATTAGTATTCACTAAGTTACAATTCATTTTCTGAGGGAGTATCAGATTGGACTTCATTCAGAGAGAGACGACAGATCACACATCATGTTAGTTTTCTTTATTTTGCAAAAAGCTCAACATTTTGTTTTTACTCTGAGTGTACACAAATAAATGAAGACATTTCACAGATTAGAATGTTATATAACTCTTAATTGATATGTCCAAAATTGACAGAATATTTTTAGCCTCTTTCACACTGGTAAGAAAAAAACCAAGGTGGTATTGGCGGCGAAACCGCCGACTCCAGAGTGTTAAGCAAGGGGAGTACAAACATACGCCACATGCCCTGGAGGAGGGCCGTTTTGGCCTACTACTCCAGATGAACACAGGCGTCAGCTCGTGGCAATGCTCGGGCTACAAGGGAGCGTACTAAATGACCAGCCCGAAGTGAAGGTCAAAATACTGCTCGACCTGAGCCACAATGGTGAAGGGCAGACAAAAAAACAGAGCCATAAGTGAAGGACTCATATAAAACCTTGTATTAAACAAGGGAGTACGGTTCGTATGACCCTGAGAATGCTAAAGGGTAAAGGCATACCATAGCGACTCAAACATGACAGAAACAGTATCTGCGCTCAGCTCTAGGGGAATGGGGGCCTGTTTCCTAGAAATGGCCACCCATAATCAACCCAATGCTTGAACATTCATTTAGCGGGCTTAGGGGAGTCAAGCTAGGGCCTAACAGTAACTAGCTTCTGAAAAGCGGGGCCACAGCAAAGAGCAATTTACTATTCGCAAAGTGAAAGGGGCCTAAACCGCTTATTCTGCCTCTACACCAGCCTGCATTAAAACCCCAATTGGCCAAACGACTCTCTATTGAGAGGAGGTCAGCACTAGGGATACAAAAAACAAAAGGGGCCTACACTCACTGAAGAGGGGCCAAAGGCAGAAATGCATAGCAGGCTGCCTCAATCCCTTGCTCTAAACCTAGGCCAGCTTTCAAGGCGGCCCTGGTGAGGGCCAGCCTAAAGCATAGATCTACCTGGCGCTCTTCAGAGCAGCAGCCTCACAGAACAACTCTCACAGGCAAGAGGACGCACAATCACTAAACTGAAATCGCTAAGGTGGCAGAAATCTCCATTAAAGCCTTAGCTATCCTAAATAATATAGGAAGTGACGCTAACCAGGTAACAATGTCAGGCAGCCCCGAGGGTAGACGCTAGACATTTAATCTATCTGAAGTCAAAGCGGTCGTCTCTGTATACAAAACCACCCTCCAAACACACAGGGAACAGTGGTCTACAAGAAATACATTAATATTTAAAAGTTAAAAATACCTGCTAACAGTTCCACCTGCGGCCACAGCCATAGGCCATAGGCCTGATGTAAGAAGCGCCTGGGGTTAAAGAAGAATGGAGAGGGTAGTTCTGATCACCCTCAGAGTGAGGAGATCCATCGACGACGCTGACTGTGTTTTTGATGGATCACCTCCCTCAGTCTTCTGGCCCTGTCAGCAGCCCTCGGGCCAGGACGGGCCAGGTCCAGTCTGTCTGGATGAGGACTCCCCAGGTGAAAAAAAAGTACATTTCTATAGTGCTCTATTTTCGTGCACTAATTTCGTACTTAATATACAAAAAATTCTTCTTTAGTACTTCTTAAGATAATCTTAAGAGCATCTAAGTGTACTTAACTGTGCTATTTTGAGACACCATGAAATATGAACTAAAATGTGCTTTTAATACACTGTCTCTGTTTTTAAAAAATGTATTTAGACTAAATATATTATTTGTATATTAAGTATGAAATTAGGCCCCTTATATACTATCGGGCTGCATCGTTATGAAGTCATGGGCTGTCGCCGGTCAATATGATATTGCTGAGATTGGATATGTGTTTCAGACACCGATTCCCACGGAGGCGGTTCCCCTAGCGCTCTGACGCAGCACGAGTTCCCTTTCGAAAGGGAAGCAAGGTTATCTTTCTCTCACAACCAAAAACACACTTCTTTGGTGACATTGTTGATTTCATAGTCTAAAAACAAAGTGACAAATCTTTCTCGAGCAAGTCCTGTGCAGGGCTGCCGATGACTTCCGTAACCCGAACGAAGCGCATTGATGGGCGTACTCTTGCTCTCTCGCTCTGGTCAATGTGTGCGTGCACGCTCTTCCGGGAGAAGTGCCCATACAAGGAATTCCGCCCTTTATTATGTAATAAAGGGCCATGCTCGAAAAAAACTGTCCGAAACCTGTGAGAAATCTGAAGAGTATTTTTGGCACAGAAATACTATGTCATACGTCCAACTCGTTTTTTGAAACTTTGGCCATGTTTAGCCTCCACCTTGCATGCGATGGTCATCCTGCAAGTCCATCACGCCGAAGCACTAAAAGAGCTGTACGAGGGTAGGCTGTCTCCAAGCACCTATCCCAAGGTGTGTCGTACCCCCTTATACCCCACACCACTAGGAGTGTTGCCTCCTCCTGGGCATTGGCGCATGGCGCCACTCTGGCAGACATTCGCAGAGCTGCGGTCTGGGCGACAGCTAACACCTTTTGCGAGATTCTAAAATCTTCGGGTTTCTTCCCGTGTGTTGGGTACAAACAGGTAAAGAGTGGGAAGGCTGGCTCTGTGTCTCACTTGCAGGGGGGATACAAGCGCCTTCTATGCTCTCCATGTGAGTTCCCCAGTTGGCGAACCCTGGATTGAGTTCCTCCAAGTATCCTCCGGCAGTCAGATGCGGCAAAGGCATCCGATGCCAGGCCCAGTACTTGAGATGCATGCCTGTTCAGTCAGCCCTTGTACTGGGCTAAATGCCCCATATGTTGTGATTCCCCTCTGGTAGTCCCATATGTTTATTCTTCCATGGTACGGTTTCCCTGTCGGTAAACCAGTGCCTTTCCCTGGGCAGATTCTACTCTGGCCTGTCTATGTGCCTGTAGTAGTTCCATCTGCCGCAGAGATCTTCCATATGTAGCACTGCCTCATGGGTCAGTCCATATGTGTATTTCCCTATGTTCCTCTTTATAGCTAGGATGTGGCCTCCGTAGCATCCCTCTCCATCTGGACTAGGTACGCTTCTCCAGCGTTAACAACTCTGGTCATGGCTGAAAAAAGGGAAGCAACCCGAAACACTCTCCCTGTGAAGTAAACATACTACAGGAACAGCAGCTATGACCGTCTCCATGGTAAGCCTGGTCCCTTCCACCTCACAGGCATGGAGGGCTAAGATTTTGGGCTTATGTGGGGCGCTGGATAGGTTACGACTTAAGGAGAGCAGTTGCCAAAAGGGCATGCTACAACTTGCCAGCATTTTCATCTCCAACACTCGTAACACAGTTCAGTGGTTCTGATGCTTTCCATAGGGACCCCATTTGTCACTCAATATAACGTCGTAGGGAATGTCTTGGTTACTGATGTAACCCTCGCTCCCTGATGGAGGGAATGGAGACGTTATGTCCCTCCTGCCACAACCCTAAACCACCCTGCTGGATGGCCGGGACCCCATCTCGGCTCCTTATCATACACTTGAATGAGTGGATGCGTGCTGCCATTTTATATACTCGTATGTACGGGGGAGGGCCTAGGCATGCAAATTCCACTCACCAATTCCATTGGCCGTTTTTCTAAAACTCAGAGGTGACTGGGGCTCCCAAGTGAGACCCCAATTGTCAGTCGACATAACATCTCCGTTCCCACCATCATGGGGACGTTCTTCTTTTTTTTAATTCCCATTTGATGTTCTTCTTTCTTTTAAAAATTCCCATTATGCCTGATAAAAGTTTTTTAAAAACATGTTTAAAAATATGTGAAGGCATTACTCATTTTTTAGAAATATAAATTAAACCATTTCACGAGTTCACCCTTACATATAATGTAATATAGTAAAAGTATGCATATTTTGGCTGTCCGAGGGGAGGGCTCCAAGCTCTGAATTTGGCCCAAACCCAGAGTACTCCCCATCCCTGGTTGGGATAGGAAATATTTAAGAGTGAGGAGTTGGGGTGTTGGAGGGATGCTGGAAAACTGTCGTGGGATAGAGGTAGGTCGGCTATATATATACCTCCTCTCGTGCTAAATGGGTTATTGGAACATGCTCCTCCTGAACTTTGTTAATAAAACATCATTTGTTTGAAAAAATTACACACACATTTGATTCTCAAATAGGTACCCATTTTTATCTAATAATCTACTAATTTGTCTAATCTAAAAGGTCTGGTGAACTGGAACAATACAAACTATCCAACAAACAAACAAACATAACTTGTTTTCCCGTAAAAAAAACCTAGATACAAAACATCCATTTACTTGAGAAGCTACATATTTTTATTTTTTATCTATAATCTTTTTAAGCATATATTACTAATAATAATTTTTATTATATTATTTCTATTCTATTATTTAAATTTAAATTGATCTTGCTTTAAGGATGCTTAGGTATTTTACAGGAAAACAAGCCAAAAATATACTGATTAAGATTTTTTTTTCACAGTGAATCACATAAGTCTTAAGGTAAAAATACAAACAAAATAACCCTTTGCATTATTTCCCACAATGAAAGCATCACCCAGTGAGCTGAAGATGAAGAGCCACTTCCTGTGCTCACCTTGAAAGCATATTCAGCAATGACCTTTACCACCTCGCTAAATGGCACTTTGGATGTGAGGGTGTGCCCATGGTAAATAACTGGCTCCTTTTCCCCATCCCAGCAGTCAAGCTCCACACAGCGGCAGCCTTGTCTTAGAGCTCTGTGCCACAAACAAACATGAACACTTTTACAATATTTGCTCAAGAAAAAGCATTTGTGTCTGTGTTTGTGTGAAAGATTTCACTGAAAAGGTCATCTCGTCCAGTATGCGTGTAAATGTGAGCACATTATCTGTTAAAAGCACCAGTGCTGTCTTTTTATATATATGAGCATTTTACCTGATATAAGCTTGAACACTGCTCTCGCTGATGAGTTGGTCTTTAGTGAGGAAGGTGTTGTGTGAGGAGGAGATAAAGTAGTGACTGAGTGGGTGGCTCATGTCCTGGTAGACTCTGCTGTGCTCTGGGTTATACACATCATTCTCCTTAGACAGCATGTACATGGTGAAACCATTGGGTGTCATAAACTGGTTCTTCTGGGCTGCATAAGACAGAACACAGATGCATCTCAATGCTCAGTATCACATGCCTGATAAACAGTGCAAATTGCAATAAAATAATACTGATTATTACTGTAAATTAAGAGGTGTACAGTGTACTGTTTTTTTTATCACTGAATATTTAGAGGGTTTCTACCTAGGATTGTGTGATAAAATCATAGAAAGCAAAGTACAAATACCCCATTCATTGAGCTCATAGTTGAGAATAAGGCTCTGAGCATGCACAAGTGTGTGGTCCTCGCCCTGGTCTTTCAGGAATTCTCGCAAATCCACGGTGGAGAGGACACAACCATTAGCAGAGTACTGCTGAAACACTGCATCCAGCTCAGGCCGACGTAGCAACTCACGGCAAAACAGCTCAATTTCCTCATGTTCAAGCCGTCCGTCTCCTGATTTATCACACTTCTGATACACAAATTTATATATATATATATATATATATATATATACACACACACACACACACACATATCAAGCAAATTAATTTCTTTTCATTTTTCCACACTCACTTAAAAACAAAATGGATTTTAAGAACATAAAATAACAGTTATTTCATGTTCTTAAAATCCATTTCATCTTTAGTGTTCATTATTGTCTGTGTTGCTTTTTTTGTTCTGTAATTAAAGTGTAATTGAAGCATCTTAAAGCAGGTCAAGTGCTGCTGGTGAAAAAAGGCTGACCTTAAAGAGGTTGGCAGCATATTCGTCATTCAGGTCTATGTTGATCATCTTGAAAAGGATCTGGACCTCCTTGTAAGACATCTTGCCATCCTTGTTCATATCAGCTTGTTTCAGGTAGCCATAGATCCAAGTGAGAGCAGTCAAGGGTATAAACAGGTTAAAACTGGGTTATCAGTTTAATGTATTAAATTACAGTTCATTGTCTTAAAAATTCAAAAGTTTCCATACATTTATAAACCAAATGACATGTCTCAATCAGCTCCTAGATCATGAATCAGTACATTGCGTTCACAAATTTGGGCACTGATAAGAACCCTGGCTCACTACACATTGGGACACCAATGACTCTCGGAAGGATTTTGTGATTGAGACAGCTCTTAAAATGGCATACTCCCAGATCAGTGCCCTGACTACTGAATAAGAGAGCTGACTGAGACGCACCCTAAATGTGTTAGGGTAGCGGCCATTTTTAGTTAACCATGAAAACAATAGGTTGTACTTAAGGACTATACACTCATAACGCTTGTTTGCATTTCAAAAAAAAAAACAAGAGGCAGAAGAGTGAAATGGACAATAATGCAAGAACAGAGGCACATTTTTAAAGATCTAATTTCATTTAACAAGTTGTAAAAAGGTGGCACTCATGTGCGAGATGTTGAAAAAGCAGCGCAATGGTCTGTCTAGCACATATAAGTCTACTTTGGTTTTTACACCAGTTGGCAAACAAACTCAAAACTAGCGTGGCACTTAGTTGTCTCATGACGTGTTTTAAACATTGTGTCAAGTTATAAGAATCTTTTAAAATTCTTTTTAATTCTGTTGTGCCTCTCATTTTCAAGCACAATGACACTTATTTGAACGCCCCTTCATCGCTGCTAATTTTCATTACACATTTTTTCAAAGTTCTTGTCACGAGGCATTTTTCATTTAAATGTTGCATACACTGAATGCTCGACAACCAGGTACACAAATGCATAACCCGTGAACAGACCCTCCCAGTCTCGTTTTCATTCATTTTATACCCAACTTTGGTACCCATTTTGTACCCCACAAATTACAATTAAATAAATTATTTGCATTTCAATTAATTTTAATTCTACCTGCTTACATTTTTAATTGCAATTCTGCATCAAACTGTTACATCCACGCCTTCCTGGACTCCGTTTCCCAGCATCCTCCTGTTCTCCACACCTGTCTGCACTTCCCTCATCAGTCTTCCCGCCATGTTCCCCGGATTCCCAGCACCTGTTGTTCCTCGTCAGCACTCCCTTTAAGTTGGACACTCTCCTTGCACTCCTTGTCCGTTCTTGTTGTTGTTTAATGTGTGTATGCTGTCTCCGTGTTCCTGGATTGGTTATTAAAGCCCATACAAGTGTGGATCTCTGTATTTGCCTCATCCCTGCAGCACCACACGTGACAGAAGAACGGACCAAAACCGCAGGAGATCCACAAATAAAAGATGGGCTTATTCCTGGTTCCCGTGCCTCCCATGCCTCTCAAACCAGCTACAGCGGGGGATCGTCTCATTGGGCTCCTGCAGGACGGACGTTCACTGGAGAGGTATGTGGAGGAGTTTGTTGAGTTGGCTTTTTTGACGAATTGGTCAGACGCTTGCTTAAACGCCCTTTTTCTGGAGGGGCTGGACGAGAGCATAATCCGGTTTGATGAACCTGACAATTCTGTTTCCTTAAACGATACTATTAATCTGATTTTGTATTTGAATGGTTCCGAGTTCATTGTCGAAGAGGTTCAAAGTGATAAGTGCATATCTCGTCCAGCTCCCCCAGAAACACGGGCGGCCTGGCCAGTTCGTCAATCTCCATCTTCCTCCGCATGCCCCTCCAGTGAGCTTTTCCCCAGTGTCCTGCTGGACCCAAACCCCCGTATGGCCAATGAAAAGTCCTCCGCTGGGCCCAAACGGCCCAAGAGGAAAAAGAAGAGGGCCTCCAAGCAGCCTGAGTTTCCTGAGTTCTCTGCCTCGGAGCAGCCCAAGTTCCCTGAGTTCTCTGCCTCGGAGCAGCCCAAGTTTCCTGAGTTCTCTGCCTCCGAGCAGCCCCAGCTCCCTGAGTTTTCGGCCGCCGAGCAGCCCGCCGCTCCAGCTCCCTGAGTTTTCGGCCGCCGAGCAGCCCGCCGCTCCAGCTCCCTGAGTTTTCGGCCGCCGAGCAGCCCGCCGCTCCAGCTCCCTGAGTTTTCGGCCGCCGAGCAGCCCAAGTTCCCTGAGTTTTCTGCCGCCGAGCAGCCCAAGTTCCCTGAGTTTTCTGCCGCCGAGCAGCCCAAGTTCCCTGAGTTTTCTGCCGCCGAGCAGCCCAAGTTCCCTGAGTTTTCTGCCGCCGAGCAGCCCAAGTTCCCTGAGTTTTCTGCCGCCGAGCAGCCCAAGTTCCCTGAGTTTTCTGCCGCCGAGCCCGCTCCAGCCCCAGCTCCAGCCTGCCACGAGCCCGCCCCAGCCCAAGTTCCCTGAGTTTTCTGCCGCCGAGCAGCCCAAGTTCCCTGAGTTTTCTGCCGCCGAGCAGCCCAAGTTCCCTGAGTTTTCTGCCGCCGAGCAGCCCAAGTTCCCTGAGTTTTCTGCCGCCGAGCAGCCCAAGTTCCCTGAGTTTTCTGCCGCCGAGCAGCCCAAGTTCCCTGAGTTTTCTGCCGCCGAGCAGCCCAAGTTCCCTGAGTTTTCTGCCGCCGAGCAGCCCAAGTTCCCTGAGTTTTCTGCCGCCGAGCAGCCCAAGTTCCCTGAGTTTTCTGCCGCCGAGCAGCCCAAGTTCCCTGAGTTTTCTGCCGCCGAGCAGCCCAAGTTCCCTGAGTTTTCTGCCGCCGAGCCAGCCGCTCCAGCTCCAGCTCCAGCCTGCCACGAGCCCGCTCCAGCTCCAGCCTGCCACGAGCCCGCTCCAGCCCCAGCTCCAGCCTGCCACGAGCCCGCTCCAGCCCCAGCTCCAGCCTGCCACGAGCCCGCTCCAGCCCCAGCTCCAGCCTGCCACGAGCCCGCTCCAGCCCCAGCTCCAGCCTGCCACGAGCCCGCTCCAGCCCCAGCTCCAGCCTGCCACGAGCCCGCTCCAGCCCCAGCTCCAGCCTGCCACGAGCCCGCTCCAGCTCCAGCTCCAGCCTGCCACGAGCCCGCTCCAGCTCCAGCCTGCCACGAGCCCGCTCCAGCTCCAGCTCCAGCCTGCCACGAGCCCGCTCCAGCCTGCCACGAGCCCGCTCCAGCCTGCCACGAGCCCGCTCCAGCTCCAGCTCCAGCCTGCCACGAGCCCGCTCCAGCTCCAGCTCCAGCCTGCCACGAGCCCGCTCCAGCTCCAGCTCCAGCCTGCCACGAGCCCACTCCAGTAGCCCACGAGCCCTTCAAGCCCCTGAGTCTCCCCAAGAAATTTTTTTGGGGGGGAAGGGTACCCGTGGGTGGGAAAGATGGGGGTGGGCTCGGAGACCCGCCGTGGCCTTCCCTAGCTCCTGACCCGCCGTGGCCTTCCCTAGCTCCTGACCCGCCGTGGCCGCCCACGGCTCCAGACCCGCCGTGGCCGCCCACGGCTCCAGACCCGCCGTGGCCGCCCACGGCTCCAGACCCGCCGTGGCTGCCCACGGCTCCTGACCCGCCGTGGCCGCCCACGGCTCCAGACCCGCCGTGGCCGCCCACGGCTCCAGACCCGCCGTGGCCGCCCACGGCTCCAGACCCGCCGTGGCCGCCCACGGCTCCAGACCCGCCGTGGCCGCCCACGGCTCCAGACCCGCCGTGGCCGCCCACGGCTCCAGACCCGCCGTGGCCGCCCACGGCTCCAGACCCGCCGTGGCCGCCCACGGCTCCTGACCCGCCGTGACGGCCCGAGGTCCTGGGACCGCCCTGGAGACCTCTGCACCCGTCTGCACCCCCCGCACCTGCCTGTAGGTCTCCAGGGCGCCCACCCCCCCTCCCGGGGAGGGGGAGGTAATGTTACATCCACGCCTTCCTGGACTCCGTTTCCCAGCATCCTCCTGTTCTCCACACCTGTCTGCACTTCCCTCATCAGTCTTCCCGCCATGTTCCCCGGATTCCCAGCACCTGTTGTTCCTCGTCAGCACTCCCTTTAAGTTGGACACTCTCCTTGCACTCCTTGTCCGTTCTTGTTGTTGTTTAATGTGTGTATGCTGTCTCCGTGTTCCTGGATTGGTTATTAAAGCCCATACAAGTGTGGATCTCTGTATTTGCCTCATCCCTGCAGCACCACACGTGACACAAACTGAGTAATTTAAAAACAATTATCAATTCATCTCTGAATGCCACACATCCCTGAGTGACATGTTCTCTAATAAATTTGCAGTCACTTGTTCCCCACTGAAGGAAAGAAATGCTAGACACACCAACAACTCTAGTTCATTAGCCTGATGAAAAAGAGAAGAGTAACTTAATTAGTAATGAATGAATAACGGTAAGGTCTTTTCACTTGTCATTTGTTTATGACCTGGACTAATGAGCTGGGACTGTAGAGTACAACTAAATCTGATTAGCTGCTGAAGGATATTTGTCGAGTTTCTCTTTCTGGGTCATGTTGTTGACTCTGCCCTGGAGGGTTCGAATGCCACTGACCCAGTGCTGGGCTTCCTCTTTTGTGTCACACTGGAGATCCAAGCTCTTCCTCCCTCCTTTGAACAAAATGGTGAGACACTGATCTTCTGGGAGTGAGGTGGCCAGGTTTCTCAACGTCTCAGACTTACAGCCCTCCCACACGCACTCCACTTCCATCACAGAGACTGAGAAAAGGAGGTATTTTTTAATTTGACAAAACCAGTGTAGTTTATTCACACATTTAAAATAATATTGTTAATATTGACAGAGCCAATAAGTAAACAAACAATGATTAAGCAAACACACAGACAACTTTGCTTTTCCTGTGTATAGAGTCAATTGGTCAGTAGACCAAATGAGCCAAAACAGCCTCTAAAATTAGAAAATGTTCATGTCAGTGTGCAGAAGACAGCAGTGGCTTAAAACACAGAGTATGGACTTTTTTGCTCAAAAAATGTCTCCATATTTGTGTCTTGTCAACTGGTTAAATGACTTTTAATAGAAAATAACTTGCTGAGAGACTAAACCTAAATGTTAGCTATGCTAACAGTCATTTTTATACTAATTTATAAAGAGCACACCTTTTTTCCTTGATTTTCTGATCAATTACCAAAATTACCAATTCCAAACCACATCAATCTTAATAACTACTATTAATTTTATATTTAATCATTTATAAGTGATATATAATTGTTCATGAAGGCTGGAAGTGAAAATGCCTTATATTCAGGTATGCATAATTATTAAGCAGGTTTTCTTTTACAAATAAAATGAGACAAAAAGAAAATTAACTCATACTGAAAAGTCAAATATTATTAAATGCCCATGAGAAGGATGCTATACTAAAGCAACACTAGAAATTGCAAAGTTAAAGCATTGCCATTGGACAGCGAAATGCTCATTGGGTCAGCAGGGTCACACAAAAACACATGTTAACTGCAAAAGAATTAAGAATTAAGGTGAAGAATTAAGTGTGAAACCACCAGGAACCCTTTAGTCTCCAGCGCCACCATTTTCCAGAACTGCAACCTACCTGGAGTCTCCAGAAGTGTAAGAGTATAAAACTATAAAATGAATGATATTGAAATAATCTCATAAGAAATATTTGAGTTTGTAGTAAAATCTCTGACTTCTGATGCGATGGTATCTTGACAAATCTAAGCATAGTTTAACCAATTATTCATCTCTTTTGAAACTCTAAAGGAGACACTACTGTTCAAAAGTTTAGGGTCAGTAAGATTCTTTTTAAATCTTATTTTTATTATTATTTCTTTAAATTAATAATTTATTACTTTTATATTTTCAGCAATGTATTCATTTTATCATTAAGTGACAGTAAGGACTTTTACATTGTTGCAAATGCTGTTCTTTTGAACTTTATAAATATCATAGTTTCCACAAAAATATTAAGCAGGAAAACTGTTTTCAACATTGATAATAATACAAAATGTTTCTTGAGCACCAAATCAGCATATCAGAATGATTTCTGAAGAATCATGTGACACTGAAGTAATGATTGCTGAAAATTATTTGCCCTCACAGGAATAAATTACATTTAAACAAATTACATTAAAACAGTATTACTGTTTTTACTGTATTTCTGATCAAATAAATGCAGGCTTGGTGAACCTAAGAGACTTCTTTCAAAAACATTAAAAAAATCTTACCAACCCCAAACTTTTGAACACTATAGTGTATGGTGTAGCAGGAAATGTTGTCTAGAAGAAACAACTGAGATAAATATTTTTTTCATTCCTACAGGCGCACACACCACAGCGTTAGTGTACAAGTGGGTGTTCACGCACATGTCTCGGCCACATCACACAAAACATGATCTTTCCAACTAAAAGCAATTAAAGACCATAATTCTAATTTAAGACATGTGCAGAGCTGCCAGGGCAATCATAATTATTCATGTGAACTATATGGAGCACACCATAAATTGAAGGGCTGCACTCTTCCCATGTAGTCACAGACTGTAATTAGAGTGTAGTGAAGCTTAAAGAAACCCCCTGTCTGAACTACAAATAGGCCAGCCCTGTAATGACTGTCAGTGCTGCGGCCAGTAGACCTGGATCCTGCCAGTTTGGGCAGCCATAATTAGGAGGTGTATTTACCGGGAGGGGCACGTACATTTCCACAGCACAGAATACAGAACATCATTTATCTACACACTTGCTTCTTCATGAAAATCTTATTTTGAACATTTTCACTCAGCACACTATGGAAAAAAAAGAAGAAAAAAAATCCTAATCTAATACATAAAAACACTATATGCTGAGTATGACAACTCACAGGACTGTTGAGTTTTGGCTTTGTTGGTGGCCTTGTTGGATTCGCACCAAACGGTGACTCCATCATTTAACAGCTTTAGCATGCGCTTCCTCTTCCAGCGTGGAGAACGCACCTTCGTCATAGAGGAGCCCTGCAGCATTGTCTTCACATCGTCATCGTCCTGGACCCCTGCAGGAGTTCATTAATAAGACTGATGATTTTGGCACTCTGAAAATCAGTATTAAGATCATATGAAACAAAACTATTCTAAACAAAACTGTGTGTAACCATAACAACACCTAATGTGAGTGAACGCAAAAAAGAATATTTCTTGAATAGTATAAGTTCATAATATATTTATTTATACCGGACATTATAACATACCTCACATGACAAGTCTTTAATTTATCTTCATTTTAATTATAAAGCTTTTATGCATTCTATTTTTCTTTCTACCAGCCAATGATGATTCTGAAAAAAACGCGCAGGGTTTGTTATAGTAGCCTAAAAAACACAACTTTCACGTGCATCTTACTGACAGATCAACCGCGCACTCTTATCTCAGTATTGTTGTTAATGTTGTGGTTATTTTAGCAAACAGTTTGCTTCGTATATATTCAGTTCAACAGCATTAAGTTAAAGAGAGTAAACTTTATCAATCAGCTGAACTCTGCACATGCATCACTTGGGTGTTAATGCATGTCCTTGAATGAGCATAGCCTAACCGTTTAGGTAATGTCAAAGATATGACCCATTTCAGGGGCTGCCAAAATTACAATTTAAAATCAGTAAGAGCTACAGAAATGCATTTTCATATTTACAAGCAACGCTCCATATTATGCGTACGTCCATCGGATTGGGTGGTTGGGGGATCAAGCCTTCTTAAAGGGGTCAGACCCCCCATCCCCCCCATATTACTTCATATGGAATATGAAGTAATATGGAATATATATATATATATATATATATATATATATATATATATATATATATATAATGTCTTACCCAATTTTATCAGAGGATCGTCTGGTTTAAGTTGGGACGTCCCGGCTCCATTCTTCTCCTTTCTCAACATGACGCAGTAGGTCCTCTTGCGTCTTAAGCTAGGGTTTATGTGGATAAATACACGGATGGGTGTCTAGTTAGTGTGCAGTAATGATACAGCTCTAACTGTATATATATCTGGAAACAGTGTAGACACTGCCCCTGTCTGATGAGCTCATGAATGTTAAAAAGCTGCTGTGCCGTTATATGACTACATTATATTGTCTCCGGTTGTTATTTCACAAGTTTACGATACACAAATTCTAACCTACATAAATATAACGACAGAAACTGCTACCCCTTAAAAGCACATAAAGCACAGATTTGGGTGTCCAATGAAGATGCTATTGTCCTATCTATGCTCTAAAACGGCAACCTCAAATTCATTATCTTAATCAACGACGATTTATAAGCGTTCAAATAGTATTAGACAGACATGGAAATACTGTATCTTCAAATCAAAATGCAAAAACCAAACCCACCGACAATATACAGCAAACGGGCTGATGAAGGCTGGACTACATAATGACTTCTTACCATAGACAGCTTTGTGCAGACGACCCTGTGCTGAGATCAGGATTAATAAAATGTCTCCCTCTAGCGATGTCAACTTCAAAAACAACCAACTGAATCAATCAAAGCCGATCAACTGAACACCTATTTCAAGCGTAACGATACAAGTTTAACGTTTGTAGTGTTTTTCTACCACCTATTAAAGTAAGATTGATGTATACATTAGGTCTTTTTTATTTAAATCCAAACAGTTTTACAGAAAATATGTTGTGCAAGCTAAACGCAACAATAGTGAGAAACGCAAATTAAAGATGCTGAAAGGTAAACACTTAAAATAAATATTTTCTCAAAATTATACGCATTTTCTATTTGTTTGCTGTTAAAATAGGCCGTCAAAACAATAAAATAATTACAATTAAGTTTCTTACATTTTGTTAAAATTATCATGTAATTAATTGTCAAACACATTTAATAAATATCTTAAGTTTACATGTTAACTTTGACAACTTAAAACCGAATTTTTGTAAAATCTCTTGTTTTTCTCTTTATTGCGAATTTAACACCAGTCATTGGCTCTCGTTTTGGGACAGAGACCAATCATCACCGTGAATACTCTATCACGTGACATGACCAGGAAGTGAACTCCTGTCCGAAATTCCAAAAGGTGAGCGATCTTTTTTTATTATTATTATTTTATTTTTTTAGAGAACAGCAGCATACAGTTTTCAAACTGATTGTGCAAAGAAATTGTGCACTGCTTTTGTAAACTGTGTTTCCAACGTGACCGGTCGTTATATTGTTTTTATTACAGTTATAGATATATGTCCGGGTGTTATGGCAGCAGGAGTACAGGGCAGGTGAGTTGAACCTAGCTAACTTTGCTTGACCTCCTGGCTAATAACCTGAAATCAGAGAGGACAGAATATCTAAATCATCTTGATGACTAAAAATAAGTATATTAATTTAATGAGGGGGTTTTAACTTCATAATCTTTCAAAGGTGTCTTACAAGTAATCTGAGAATACAATTTCTTCCTAAACTTGATTTCTGAACATTGTATATAATGGCAGAATGACACCAGTGAATATAATTTACAGGCTGTCCAGTTAATGAACATTCAGCAGCAGGAGTGTGGGAAAGATAGAGACCGTATGATATGCCAGCTCTTACAATGTCAGAGACTGAGGACTGTCAAAGGCGCTTTCAGGCGGCTGTCAACGTCATTCAAAGCCTGCCCAAAAATGGTAGCTTTGCTCACCATTGACAAAAATTACATGATTGTACATAACAGTCAAATGGCATCATCATATTGTAGCAGATGTAAAACTTGTACACCTTGTCATTGCAAACATTTCTGTAAATTATAAATATGAGTCCACTACATCACACTGATTCACATAAATTGCAGCAGGTTGTGACACCAGTGGTAAATTTTAAATCGCACTTGCACAGGTTCCTACAGACCCTCTTATGAAGTGATGCTGCGGTTTTATGGCCTGTACAAACAGGCAGTCTGTGGCCCATGTACAGCATCACGCCCTGGATTCTGGGATCCTATAGGCCGTTACAAATGGTAAAGTTTTAACCAATTTTCATATTTCAGTTCCATTGTGTGCCTAATTAAAGTACATGTGATGAGAGCAATTTAAAGAATTATTAAAAAACTTAATGGAATGTTTTCCTGGTCTTGTGTCAGGGATGCTTGGAATCAGCTGGGAGACATGAGTCAAGAGAGTGCCATGGCTGCTTATGTGGATGAAATGAAGAAAGTTGCACAAGAGGTGTGAGAGCTTCAATGAAACCTCATAAATCCATAAAGCAACTTTAGGCAAAAGGAACTATTGGAAAATGTTCTCTAAATCATATCACTGTAAATAACATTGCAAATTTGTGTTCAGAGCGGCCAAGCAAATGATTTGTTTCCATAAAAAATAATTTGTTGTTTTATATCACTAACAGGTAATAGACACCATGCAAATCAATGAGAAGACTGCATCCTTTTTTCACTATTTTGAACCTCTCTATCACGTCATTCATGATATGCCTAGACCTCCAGAGGCACTTTTATCTCTCAGATCGGGTGTGAATTATTATTATTATTATTAGTAGTAGTAGTAGTAGTAATATTTTTTGTAAAATACTATATATATATATATATATATACTATATACTATATATACTATATACTATATAATACGAGTTCTGTGTTATAAGCCTATGATTTCGGTGTTCATTTCAAAGATGTAAATACCAAAGAACCAATTGATGGTTTGGCTGAACGTGATGTGGAGAGGGCAACTCAAGAACCAGCTCTTCAACAGGAGGACACAGAGACTGTCCCTGACAATGAACTTCAACCAGAGAGCACAGGTAGTGGAATGATTATCTATAAATGTTGGATGTCTATCCAGAAAATTTTGGAGTTCACCAAAACACCCTTTTTTACAATGGAAGAACTTGGGTTTTAAGCTTGTACAAACAAATACTTGCAATTTTACTCTGATCATTTTCACTTTTTTAATTTAAATGATAGGAACATACTATGGCTGAAATGCACCAGTCTTGATCACTATCCAAACATGTCTGACCACAGTTGCTTTTCAAACATTTGTCAGTTGCATTAGTAAAAAAATGATGCTAAGACTGTGTGCGCGGTATTTCTTCTCTTTCATCGCTGTATATGTGTGTAGAGACACTTCTGTCTGAGGGTCAGGGGCCGACTAGTGACTCAGAGAGTGAAGTCTTCTGTGACTCATTGGAACAGCTGGACATTATTAAGGTCTGAAATTTGACTAAATTGAATTAAAATTTATGTGATGAAATATGACCCATGTTTTGTACACTTTTTTTATGCCATTACAGCTTGCTGAAATACCAGGTGGTAATTCCAGTTTCCAGAATAGTCATGCTGCGTGCATGACTATTCTGGAAACTGAGACCTCTGGAATCCAGGAGCATCATTACAGCCCTCTCTCTCAGGTAACTCAGATGGGTGCTGGACATGGTGGTGAGGGGGCAGAAGATAGGCATGGTCCTCCCATGAGGAGGAGGACCGCAGAAAGAGAGGGAATGCAGCAGGACTGGAGGGACCCTTCTGGTGAGATTAATGTGGATTTTTAATTCCACATTATAAACCACAACCCCTGTCATCTCTGGGTTCCTTGTGTCACTATTATAAGTGACACCATATAACAAACTCTTGGGTAAATTTTATAAAATTGTGTTTAAAATATCCAAACACCCAGATTCCTACACTTACACTACCGTTCAAAAGTTTGGTCAGTAAGATTTGTTAAATTTTTAAATGCACCAAGGGTGCATTTATTTGATTAAAATACAGTAAAAACAATAATATTGTGAAGTATTATTACGATTGAAAATAACTTTAGTAGTTGGATATATTTTAAAATGTAATTTATTCCTGTGATGACAAAGCTGAATTTTCAGCAGCCATTACTCCAGTCTTCAGTGTCACATGATCCTTCAGAAATCATTCTAATATGCTGATTTGGTGCTCAGGAAATGAAATTGCCTTCAGGTCTCAAGCAGAATTCACTCAAATTATCTTTGTTACCACATTATCAGTGCAGATGAAGTTTGGATGTTATCCCCAATATTGAAACCATGTTAAAGAAAAAAGAACAAAAACAACAACAACAACAAATTATGTATGCATATGTTTTTGTTACAGATTATATGGCTCACCACAATACAAGATGGCTGGAGCGGCTCTCCTCGGGGGCTGGTTCAGGGCAAGGGGGAGGGGACGATTCTAAAGGTGGGCCTAACAGGCTAGAGGAGAGCCAGGTGGAGCAGCAGATCATTCTTGCCTTACAGCAACTCAGAGAGGACATGCAGAGTGTCAGGGAACGCCTAGAGGTAGTTGAAGGTCTTGCGACTGCAAATGTAAGAAAGCTGAATAAAATAACCAAAAATGTGCATGCTATTTATCAGAACTGAGCAGTATAAAGAATAGAGGCAGGACACTGCATGATTTCAATTAGCAAATATGAATTTGAATATGAAAATCAAATTTTTAAGAATTCAAGGCTCAAATGGGTCAAATATAAAAATGTTGATCACCAGAAGGATTAACCGTAACTGCAGTCATAAATGTTGTGCTACTTTAAAAGACATTATACATTTTTTTTATTATTTTTATATTTGTTCTGTAAAGTTTTTTTCTGCATTAATCTTTTATTTTCACCACTAGTGTTTTAAGTGAATAAAAATTAACTCCATGATTTCACATGTATCTTTATCTTTATTCTATCTGTATCTGTATATTTATTTTAAGGCTCAAAATTCGCAATGGAGATCCCATTTACGATTCACAGCTGCAGAGGCTGAGGTAAAACTTCTGACAGAGCATGAGTCTCAAGAAGGAATTGCTGCTTGTCACTGCTATGTATTTTGATCAAATATGTGTGGGAAAAGAAAATTCTTTAATATTTTAATTTCTGTTTTGCTGACAGGAGAAATGGTGGCCATTTGACTTCTCTGGACGCACAATGCTGCTCTTGTTGGTGTGGCCTTTTGTAACTCAGGGCTTAATGTTTTTGTTGAGGCGGAAGAAGAGAAAGATTCATGTGTGCATATAAATTTACTGTACTGAGTAGAAATTTAAGTAACAGTCAAACTAAAGAATGACCGTAAGTGTGACCTGGTGTTCAGGGCTTCAAGTATAGTACTTGTTTGTTAGCATCAGGTGAAGAGAGGAAAAGTTCTAACATCATATCTCTGAAATTTGACCATTATCTTGTATAACCAAGATTCTGCAGTTCTGGAGTCCAGAAGCTTATTATGTAATTAAATGTTCATAATGTGTTCCATGTAATGCTGGTTAAATGTAGCTGTGTGCAGAGACTTTGTCAATAATATATGATATCCATACTCTATTTTTGAAAATAAGTCATGTTAATTAGTATCTCTTTGTTGATGGTTGAAAATGTAAATGCCATCTGCACCACAAAAGAGAACAGACCTGCTGATCATACTTGCAGGATGCAGACAGTAACCTTTGCGTGGGGAACATAAGATGCACCGAAGCTGTCACTCTGATAAGAGATAAAAGGACCAGCAATACAATATCTTCTGACCATAAACCATATTTTTGCTTGTTTTATAATGAGAGGATACAAATAAATGCACAAAACAGTCACATCGTGTATAATATATCGATCGTACACTTTTTATTTCAATTAAAAGTTTATTTACAGACAGAACTTATGTTTGCTGGGTTGTTTTCCTTTGTGTAGCTGCAACTCAGTTGATTTTGAATGGGTACTAGATGTATTAAGTAATATCTGGGTGAGCAGATTCAAACTAAATTCATTTCTTCAGGATTTAATATAGTTTCATATTAGGTGTATTCATCTAGATCAAATTCGCGTACAGCCTAATTAACTCATTGCAATTAAAGCAAGTATCGTGACTCTTCCATTCGTTCTGTGGTTGTTGTCCAGAAAATGATTTATCATCAGTTTTTTGTTCTGGCCTTTCAATGTCTGGTTTGCGTTGTTAAAACAAATGCCTTCAGTGTGTATATGACCATTTCTTAGCACTGCTGATTTAAGATGGAAAAATTGAGAGCTATGCTGTGTTTAGAATTGTGCTTTTACTCTCTTTCGACTGAAACGTTGTAATCTGAAAGAATACGCATTTTAAAAACGTAATGTAAAAATAATATCGAACAGGCCTTGTGTTCCGTTTGGCTTTGGTTCTTTTAACAGAAGCAAGGCAGCTTGCTAACTTCCTTAGCACGACTTAATTTATGAGCGAGCCAGCCAACAACGGGGTTTAATTTCTCGAAAGCATTTCCATATTTTAAGAGACAATGCATTGGTGTCTTCTAAACCGACTTCTTAGGTAATGGCGTGAAGGTGTACATCTAATCAGCTCTTTAGTATACTAGAAAGCTTTGCCAGCTAGCTAGTAGCTAAATCCATCTGTTATAACATTTATGGCAGAGACTACGGGGAATTCCAAGTATTTAAATTGCAATATTTAAAATGATTTTGTTTCGAACTAAGACGAATGCTTAGTATTATTTTTACCAGGTTGCTTGTGCTAACTAATTCATGTTAATCTAGACTCCATTATCCAGCTAGCTGGCTAGCGAACAGATTGCTAAACAATCGCTTCTTCGTTAGAGAGCAATACACGTTACAACGCCAGGACGTTTTATATTGTGTTGTGATGTGACATTTAACTTGAACAAAGGAAAAATTACTTTGGTCGGTATAAATTGCAAGTTCGTGATCATCATGGACACAATGGTTACTATTCACTTTGAATTGTGAGTGTACGCTGTTAAAAGAACTACTTTATGCATGAGGGGTGATCAATCGTCACAAGGGCGCAGGGTGTGGGTTTAATTGTTAAGGTAGAGATGCAAAAAACCAAACGCGATATAGTATTATATTATTGTGTGCTTTATACATACAATAAGGCTTCAACACAATTTGTGTATTATTTCTTTGTAAATCGGTGAAAATTTAATGTGTCGTAGAATGAGGCGGATGTTTCTACCCGCTTCGGACACGCTTAGTAGCGTCCACTAGAGTGGCCGGGACAGCTTTCTTTTTGATTGACAACGAAATCCAGCAATCAGAATGCTTCTATGGTTCAGCGAACGCACAAAAAACTTTTTATCCAATGAAAATTGCGAGAGGGCGTAACCCGCTTAGGACCGAAAACAATTGTTGAATTGTGGGTAATGGAGTTTTGAGGCAGAGATGTTGTTGTGTTCCAATACCTAGAGGGACTTCAAGTCCCACAAAGCAGGAAAAAACTGGAGGACTGGCCGCATGCGCCTTTACGTGGGGGAGGTAATAAATTCACAAGCCCCACTCTTCTCCGTAGCAGAAACGAATTGGAGTTTGTAATGGAGGGAAGTGTTCTCGTATTCGTCGAGAAACCAAGTCAATAGTAGAGGGAACGAAAAGAGTTAACATCAACAGTTTTAGGTAGCATAGTAACTCAAACACAAGATTTGAATTGAACGGTAAGGTAACTCAAATTTTACTTATACGAGTTTGTTAATTCTGTTTCTTATGTTAAAAATCGTTCACTTTTTGAGTAAATATTTCCCTTCCCCCCCCTCAGTGTTTGATGGGTTGTTTTAAATTATAGTGTTTATGAAGTTGATTTCTATTTATACCGCAGTTTAACAAAGGAGGGTTTCCCTCATCTCACTGATCACAAACTTGTATCTCCTTCAGGTGGGAGTGTACAGTTATGGAGCTTATTAAAGAAGAAACTGCACCGGAGGATGACAGCAGAGGGCGGCAGAGAGATGGTCTGACAAGTGTCATCCCCTCGAAACAAGTGCAAAGAAATCAACTGGAGATCTGTCCGGGTCTGGTGTCTGGAGATATACATCCTATGTGCCGCGGCCGGGATAGGAGCGATCCGGAGCCCAAGGCTGGCGACGCAGCAAGTGACGACGGGTTTCCTGCGGACAAAACAAGTAATAAGAGAGACTCTGGATGCACGAGACTAAACACCGAGGGGCTGTCAGATGGCCGACAGGGCAAGAAGAAGCACAGACGGCGACCCTCCAAAAAAAAGCGCCGCTGGAAGCCTTACTTCAAATTAACCTGGGAGGAGAAAAAAGAGCTAGATGAACGCGAGACTGCGCGGGCGTCGCGGGTGCGTGCCGAAATGTTCGCCAAAGGTCTCCCCGTCGCCCCATACAACACCACCCAGTTCCTGATGGAGGAACACGACCGCGAAGAACCTGACCTCAACACAGAGCTGGCCGGTCGAAAATCCGGGGCGATCCGCTCCGATGACACGGCCAGTGAGGATGAGAATTTCGAGGCCGAAGAGGACGAGGAGGAGGAGGGCGGCGGCGGCGGCGGTGGCGGCGGCGGCGGAGGAGGTAGCGACGGTATGGGCAGACCCGGGCACGCAGGTGGGGAGTTTTTGCAGAGAGACTTCTCTGAGACCTATGAGAGGTACCACGTCGAGACTCTCCAAAATATGTCCAAGCAAGAACTGGTTAGGGAATACCTGGAGCTGGAAAAGTGCATGTCGCGGTTAGAGGAGGAGAACAATTGGCTCCGTCACGTCCGGAGAAATCCCGAATCCCCAGCTGACGGCACTGGCGCTCAGCGCGTGCGGGAACTGGAGATTGAGGTGGAGAGACTGAAAGCCGAGAATAACGAGTTATTACTCAAAGCCCCCAAAAGTAAAGGACCAGGACTCAACCTGTCTCAGTCGAGCTGAATCGATGTTTTATTTCCGTTTGACACGTCAAATCGTTTCACTGTCTTACTGTAAACAGCATCTCTATGGTAGCTTATATCCTCTCAGCCTATGCCATCTGAAGGTAATGTTTTTCTGACATAAAATTTTATTGAAATCTTTCGCGCGGACCCCCTTATTTGGTCAGTCGACAGTAATGTTAGTCGTTTGTACGATTAAATTGACAAAAAGAATAGCCTGCAATGTTTGCCATGTTATGTAAAAAAAACAAAAAACAAAAAAAAAACGGCCAGAAACCGACTAACTCCTAAGTTTGCGCGTCTTTGCCATGACGTCACAATCACATCTCAGCTAATTTCAGTTTTGTTAATTCACCATAATTATTGAATGTTTGAAAGCGCCTTTCATTCAGAAACAGAGCAAACATGCAGCGTTTCAGATTCATATTTAATGGCGCAAATGCTTCAGTGTGTTAATGCATGATAAGACAGTATGTTGTAAACAGTGGAAAACCGTTAATGGTGTTTTGCCCAAATATATTGTCAATTAAATTATTTCACGTTTTAGTTCTAATTTTATTTATCTCTTTATGTTGGCTCTTATATTCTCTGTCAGTCTTTACAATATAAAAATCCATATAAATTTCCATATAAATTTCCATATAAAATACTTTTGACACTTCCCACAAACCAATACATGTTGAAAAAGGAGTCGCGATATTTTTTTAATAAGCAACCAATTGTCAAACAGTTTGTGCTTGCATAAATTTTGCATAAACTTAAAATTACTACTCTATTTAAAAATTTGAAAACAAAAACATTTGATTTATGGGCCTGGAACAATATACAGTTGCATGAAAAAGTATGGTAACCACTTGCAGAATCTGTGAAAATGTGAATAATTTTAACAAAATAAGAGAGATCATACAAAATGCAGTGACTATGATTTTGAGATCCATCTTTTCACACGAGGACAATTGAGGGACTCAAACACAACTATTAAAAAAGGTTCAAACATTCACTTATGCTCCAGAAGGAAACACGATGCATTAAAGTGTTAGTTCACCCAAAAATAATGTAATTTATTACTCACCTTCATGTCGTTCTACACCTGTAAGGCCTTTGTTCATCTTTGGAACACAAATTAAGATATTTTTGATGAAATCCGATGGCTCAGTGAGGCCTCTATTGCCAGCAATGTCACCGAACCTCTCAAGATCCAGAAAGGTACTCAAAACATATTTAAAACAGTTCATGTGAGTACAGTGGTTCTACCTTAATATTATAAAGCAACGAGAATACTTTTTGTGCGCCAAAAAAACAAAAACAAAATGACGACTTTTCAACAATGTCTAGTGATGCCCGATTTCAAAACACTGCTTTAAAGCTTTATGATTCTTTTGTTTCGAATCAGTTGTTCGGAGTGCCAAAGTCACGCATTTTGAAATCGGCCATCACTACATATTTTTGAAAAGTCGTTATTTAGTTTTTTTGCCGCACAAAAAGTATTCTTGTCACTTCCTAACATTAAGGTGAGTACAGCGGTTCTACATGAACTGTTTTAAATATGTTTTGAGTACCTTTCTGGATCTTGAGAAGTTTGGTGACATTGCTGGCAATAGAGGCCTCACTGAGCCATCGGATTTCATCAAAAATATCTTAATTTGTGTTCCGAAGATGAACAAAGGTCTTGCGGGTGTAGAACAACATGAGGGTGAGCAATAAATTACATAATTTTCATTTTTGGGTGAACTAGCCCTTAAAGAGCCGGGGGGTGAAAACTTTTGGACAGGATGAAGACGTACAAATTTTTCTTTTGTTGAAATCTCTTTTTTTTTTTTTTTTTTTTTTTCTCCCATTTAGTACTGCCCTTCGGAAGCAACAGAAGATACTTGCATGTTTCCCAGAAGACAAATTAAGTACAGTTTACCTTGATCTTCAAATTCAATAAGTTTTCACCCCCCGGGTCTTAATGCATCGTGTTTCCTTCTGGAGCATCAGTGAATGTTTGGAACTTCATAGTTATGTTTGAGTCCCTCAATTGTCCTCCGTGTGAAAAGATGGATCTCAAAATCATACAGTCACTGCTGGAAAGGGTTCAAATATGCAAAATAATCCTTAAACTGAAGAATGTGCAGGATCTGGAGGATTTTTCTGAAGAACAGAGCTCACATTAACTGCTCAGAACAAACAAGGGACTCATGAACAACCATCACAAAAAAAAAAAAAAAAAAACCTAGATCCAGGTAACCACACACAGTATTAAGAACGAGTGGTTCCTAAACTTTTGAATAGGGTTATTTTAATAAATTCAGCAATTTTTTTTTTTTTCTTTTTTTTTTTTTTTGTCTTGTAGACTATATGTAAACATCTTTTATGTAAAATATCTTATTCAGGACAGTACTAAATAAAAAATAACATGCATTTTGTATGATCTCTTATTTTATTAAAATTATTCACATTTTCACAGATTCTGCAAGTGGTTTCCATACTTTCTCATGCAACTGTATATGTGAAATTATTAATTTTAATTTTGTTTTTGAATGAATATTTATAGATGATACTTAAAGGATTAGTTCACCCAAAAATGAAAATTGTCATTAATTACTCGCCCTCATGTCGTTCCAAACCCATAAGACTTTCGTTCATTTTCAGAACACAAATGAAGATCTTTTTGATGAAATCTGGGCAATTTCTGTCCCACCATTGACAGCTACACAACTGACACTTTGATGCTTTAAAAAGTTCATAAAGAGATTGTAAAACTACACCCTAACGAAGGCAAAATCAGCAGCAACGCATAGCTGTGCAGACTGTGCACTTGTCACCTGTTTTAATATTTAGCCATAATAAAATAAAGGCTTTCTAAAAAACGTTTTCTATGAGATTCGAGTGCCTTGGATCATCCTTAATTTTACTAATCCATATGAATTGAGTGGTTTAGTCCAAATTGCATGTTAAGCATCACGTTTGAGCTTCCGCAAGAAGAGGTTCATTCTCGCGCGTCAAACATGTTCGATTGAAACAAAAGATTCGTAAAGCTTCGAAGCAGTGTTTTGAAATCGGCCATCACTAGATATTGTTGAAAAGTCGTTTTGTTTTTTGCCGCACAAAAAGTATTCTCGTCGCTTTTTAATATTAAGGTAGAACCACTGTACTCACATGAACTGTTCTAAATATGTTTTGAGTATCTTTCTGGACCTTGAGAAGTTTGGTGACATTGCTGGCAATAGAGGCCTCACTGAGCCACCGGATTTCATCAAATATCTTAATTTGTGTTCCGAAAATGAATGAAGGTCTTACAGGTGTAGAACAACATGAGGGTGAGCAATAAATGTATTCACATATTTATTCACATATAAACATTAATCAGCGCATACATCAGATCTGGTAAACGGAAACCATGTTTGCTTGACATGGGAGAACCAATGAGGTTCATTCTCGTATGTTATGCATCATGTTTGAGCTTCCGCAAGAAGAGGTTCATTCTTGCGCGTCAAGCATGTTCGGTTGAGCTTCTGTTTTTTTGCTGATCAAGGTTTAAATGTGAATAAAAGCCTAAATTCAATTTGTTCGTCCTATAAAGTGATCGAGTCTTATCAGAAAATTTGGTCTAAACAGCTCAATTCAAATAGATTAGTTTTACGATCTCTTTATGAACTTCCTGAAGTGTCAACGTGGTAGTTGCGTAGCTGTCAATGGAGGGACAAGAAATCTCAGATTTCATTTAAAAGATCTTCATATGTGTTCTGAAGATGAACAAAAGTCTTACTGGTTTGGAACCACATAGTAATTAATGACAGAATTTTAATTTTTGGGTGAACTATCCCTTTAATTTTTGTGATTTGTTCCTATTGCCAAGGAGCATGAAAAAGCAGATATTTTAAGAAAAATATGAACAAATGCAGTTGGGTCCCCACCCCTAAATGACTTGGATCCCATTTTGTAGTACACTTACTCATTTAGCTCTAAAATATATAAAAATCATATATATATATATATATATATATATATATATATATAATTTATTTATTTTTATTTTTTTTTTTTTTAACTAAAATTCAGTAATCATTAACGTCTGCAGAGTCATGGAAATACTTTGGTCAAAAGATGTGATCTGGTATTTTTTCAAATATCTTGTGTAATTTTCACAGAACCTACCTGTGTTTCTAGAAACGCATAAAATACCATTCAAAAGTTTGGGGTTGGTAATATTTAATGTTTTAGAAAGAAGTTTCTTATGCTGACCAAGGCTTCAATTGTTTGACCAAAAATACAGCAAAAACAGCAATATTGTGAAATATTACTACAATTTAAAATGTTAACTGTTTTATATTTTAATACATTTTAAAATGTAATTTATTTCTGTGATGGAAAAGCTGAATTAACAGCATCATTACTCCAGTCTTCAGTGTCACATGATCCTTCAAGAAATCATTTTAATATGTTGATTTGCTGCTTAAGAAATTTTTTATCTGTTGAAAACGGTTGTGCTGCTTATTTTTGGGGAAACTGATACTTTTTTTTTTTTTTTTTTAAGGATTCTTTGATAAATAGAAAGTTCAAAAGAACAGCATTTATTTGAAATACAAACCTTTTAGAACATTATAAATTAAATGTCTTTGTTTCTTGATTAATTTAATGCGTCCTTGCTGAATAAAAGTGATCATTTCTTTCAAAAAACAAAAACAAATCTACTGACCTCAAACTTTTGAAAGGTAGCTTCACCTTTAAAAAAAAAAAAACTCAGTGTGCATGGCTTTAGCGATATTAGTTTTTCTGTGCACAAGTAGCCCACATTGAAACAAGACATTCTTTATATAACAGCACAAAGGTAAACCAGTATACAGACTGTTGCACAATAAGAAACAATTAAAAACAAATAATATATATTTATCATTTGTACACAGAGGTTAACTTAGCAAGGCTTTATACATTTGTTACAAAAGTTGGTCCACACAATTACCCATTCTATACTGTATATACAACAAACATGATGTTCACAGTATACATTAACGTAGAATTAGATTGTAAGGGGATATTAAGTTGACAAACACTTCCTGGTCACAAGAGATTAACTATGCACAGGTGTATCAAAGCCATCATGGAGTGGAACACCCCAAAAATAGGAAGTAGAGGAAAGAGCACAGTGAGTTGGTTATTCAAGGATAATTGCTACAATATCTCTTGTTTTGACAATATGCGGTTCAATTTTACACCACAAAGTGTTTTGAGGAACTAGTTTGATCTTAATTATGGACATGTACTATAGATATCTTATTACACAGCTCTCTGGAATACTTGATTCTGATCATGGTCATTTGCAGCATTTAGAGGTCAGGTATTGAGTTAGAGTGCAATTCTAAATACAAGCCAAAAGAACTCTTTAGCCCCCTTCCACTCTCATGAAGCACTGCAAATTATGTAATTGAATCGGTCTCCCTATGCTCTCAAACTACTTAAATATTTGTGCGTGTGTATATGTATGTGTGTGTGTGTGTGTGTGTGTGTGTATATATATATATATATATATATATATATATATATAATTTATTTATTATTATTATTATTAAATGTTTTTAATGAGTCTCTTATGTTCACCAAGACTACATTTCATGAAAAATATAGTAAAAACAGTAATATTGCGAAATATTACAAATTTAAAGAACTTTTCTATTTGAATATATTTTAAAATGCAGCCTAATGTATACCTGTGATGACAAAGCTGAATTTTTAGCAGTCTTCAGTGTCACGTGATCCTTCAGAAATCATTCTAATATATGCTGATGAGGTAGCATCAGGTAACATTTATTTTTATCAATGTTGAAAACAGTTTAACTTTTTTTTCAGGATTCTTTGATGAATAGAAAGTTTAAAGAACAGCATTTATTAAAGCATTTATTGAATAGAAATCTTTTGTAATATTATAAATGTCTTTACTGTAATTTTTTTGCATCCTTGATGAATAAAAGTATTAATTTCTCTTTTTTAATCTTAACACAAATGTGTGAACGGTATTTTTTCGACCAGGTGTCTGTTAGATAACAACACTGGAGTAGAGAGCACTATGAATTGTTCTTTACGCGCACAGTAACTAAAATTTAAAACTGTTAAAAGAAAAGGCTCAGTAAACTATTGCATAGATATACCGGTAATACTACGCATCAATCTTCCCTTTGTGCTTTGAACTTTTCAATGCGGAGCGCCGCCGCTGCGCGCTGTAACTTATGTTGCTTCAAGCGCATCATTCTGCACACGGATGCGCATAAGCGCTTTGTTCCGCTCTGTATGGGAGCCGTTCATTTTATAATCTTTTGCGCAATGAAAGATTGCTAATAGCCTTTTTTGCTCTGTCCTATCTATCATCTGTCTCCTTAAAAAAACAAACTGCGCTATAAATTTAAAAGAAATGTCTATGTCTATAGTATATATTTATATACAAATATATTTACTTTATGTCATGTATGACTCAAACATTCGTGAAAAACAAGTCATGAGTCATGGATGAAGAAGTCAGCTGAACTCCTGTTTATTGTGAATGTCTACTAAGCTAGTGAAGCTATTGGTTTATTTAGTTGTTGCACTGATGCACAATTATTTAATAAATAATTCATTACATTTGTGTCTGTTTGTTATTTTGTTTTGCAAAGTTAGGAAAGTATAATGTTTAAGTCAAGCCTGATGCCTTGCACAAAATAATGATCCCAGTCTCTTGAAAACATTGAAAACTTTTCTTTGTACTTTTGTCAGTTAAAAAAAGGTTCAAGAGAATTAACAAATCACAGATTGTGGATTTTACTTTTCTGGAAATGGGGTTGTAATAATAATAAATGTTTCTTGAGTAAATCAACATATTAAAACAATTACTGAAGGATCATGTGACACCGAAGACTGGAGTAATGATTTTGAAAATTCAGCTTTGATCACAGGAATATTACATTTTTAAATTTATTGAAATGGAAAATTATTTTAAATTGTAATATTTCACAACATTACTGTTTACTGGATTTTTGATTAAATAAATGCAGCCTTGGTGAGCATAAGAGAGTTTTCAAAAACATTAAACAAATTTTACATTTCAAACTTTTGACAGGTACTGATATACATAGTTTGCACATTTTGCAATAAACTTTATATTATATATATATATATAAGGCAGTTTGGTTCATTTTGCATAACTATTTAACAAAAAACTTCTTAAAAATCCCTAGGGGAAAAATGAATGCAAACCAAGGCTGCTGAAAAAGTGGACGGGCACTGTTGCGCTCTATATTTACTGCCATCCATAGCAACGTAGCAATGTATGAAGCACAGCTTACACAGAAGTCACTTTCAAACCAAGCAGCTTTCTGTTGGTCAATGCTGCAAATTTGTGTGACCAACTTAAACCTGATGCAAAAGCTGCGTGGGGAAATTGTTCACCCTGAAGCAAAATTCCTTATCAAGCAGATTCCTATTGAAATGCCTTGATTGTAACTTTTTGCCAGACTGATTGCTTTGTACAATTTTCTTAGTGAAAGCTTTAAGATAATATTAATGTAAGATTATAAAATAATTTCAACTTAGATATTTTTTGTATTTGATGAGTAGCGGGCTAATATACAGCCAGATGGCCATTACCACTTGACTTATTTTGCGACAATGACTGCCTGAATGTAAATTACCGCTACATATTTATGCTACGTTTTCTTAAAGTGGAAGCAATTAATGACATTTTCAAATTCAGACACTCAAAATACTTTACTGCACCACGTGCCATATTGTGCTTAATAATGCTTTTGCCACTTGTTGATATCATGATAACGGTGTTCTGTCATATATACTTGTGGCATTGTGGATTTAGCTACCAGTGCATGAGGGGGCGAGAGGACAAAAGCATTAAAGTTGAGGATGGCTGAAGTCGGCAAGAGGTTTCATGTTTTATAGTGTCTTATTGCTTGGTCATCCCTCCCCGGGCACATTAACCAGAACTGTGTGGTGCCTCCCTCCAGTCTCGTCTCCTGTGGCGTGTCTCTGGTGAGCCTGCTCGACGCTGGCTCCCTGCTTCCCAAAGACCATCGGCTGTTCGGTTGACCTGCTTTTGACACATCCAGCCCTGCTGAAGAGATGGCTCCCTGCTGCTCCTGCCGGGCAACACAGCCTGACGCAGCTTCTCTTGACCTGTAACAAGAGATGCTTTGACTCTTGAGAAGTCCAGGTGTGTGTGAGAGGCCCGTTCCTCTCCAGTCTGGCTCCGCTCTACATATAGCGAGTGAGGTCGCATTCTTTCTTCTCTGAGTTTCCTCCGTGCGAGACTGTGAGTGATATTCAAGGGCTGTGGTGGATTGGAGCAGGTGGAGGGAGAGGAGTTGGTCAGCTGCAATGAGGCCCCGAGACCCGACACACTGTGGTGTGAATAAAGGAAACTCAGAGGGCGCCAAGACCGAATCGAACCAGTTTGTTCTCTCTCAGAAACTTCCACTTTTATCTCATCCTGTTCCTTCTGCAGAATGATGTTCTCCTCCTCTGTCACCCTTTCTTCCTCTTGGCTCTCCTCCACCTGTTCTGGTTTCCCTTCCAACTTGCTAACTTCCTTAGTCTCTTCTTCTGATTTTCGGGGTGGGCGTCTGCTTTGTCTTGCTTCGCTGTCCCCTGGAACCTCACTCTTGCCACTCATTTCCTTATAGTTGCTGGCTTTGATTGGCTCATGCTCAGAGTCTTCATCGGTGCTGCTGCCTGTGGGGAAGGTGCTCTGGTGTTTCTTTCTCTTCCGGGTCACGGCTGATATGATGGACGGTGTGAGGAAGTCTTTGGCACTCAGGTCCTTCTTGGAGGTTGAAATTCCCTGTAATGAAAGTTGCATGTTATTGCAGAGCTCAAAAAATGTTGCAACATTTCTTCTGCTGAACCTGAAGCCTTCTAATGAAAACACACACACACACAAAAAAAGTGTTATCATAAGTTTATTTAGGAGGCATGAAAATCTGGAATTCAAAATCTTTTAAATAAACCTGGAAATAGGTTTTAGGGAGAAAAAATAAATAAATAAAACAAACAAGGTCATAATGTAAAATGAATTTGAAAATATAAATTTGTGACATTGATCATGTGACTCTTTGTACAGATGTCAGCTGTTCTTCAAATGAAGCCCAATATGCTCTTTGGATAATTCTGAAATCATGCTGGATTCCATGATCATCAGGTTTGACAAGCTTGTGGAGCTCATGCAGCTCAAGTGGTGCTGTCATTAAAGCAAAAGGGTTTCCAAAATACTAAATACAAAGACATTCTGAAATTCATGTTAATTTTTCTGTTAAACTTTTTACTCGTTGCTGATAATGGAAAAATATTGTTATAAATTCTATTATAAATAAGAAGTTGTTTTCACTAACAACCTTAGACTTATACTGTATGTGGAATATTCCACATATAAACCACCAAAATAAAAAATATTAAGTTAAAAAGGGGGTTTTGCATTTCACAACATGCAACGAAAAATAGCTATGCCAATATTTAATACAAAGCAATATATAATTAAAAATAGATAAGTAAAATAAGTAATACAATATACCCACTATTTAAGGCTGGTAAATGTTCTCAATTCACAAAAGTTAATTTTAGACCCTGATCTTTTACCTTAGATTTAGCTGAGTCGCTGTTGGTGGAATCTGTATAGGGGAGGAAAAGTAACAACAAAGTTAGGCTGATAGACACTACGCTTTATCAGAGAATTTAAAGCCAGATAAATGGAGACATTGGGGAGTGTAATCTGTGTTGTATGTCCAGTGGCATAGCAAGTCAGCCCCGGGCCCATATGCACAAAAATTTTTACGGCCCCAATATGACTCATTTAAAATTCTACATTACAGCATGCATAAGTTTTTAAGAAGCCCACTTTAAAAATGACAGAAAAGCGAATAGCAGTCAAATACAATCATCGCTAAGACATGGCATGGACCATTTTATGGTCCATTTATTCAGATTCTTAATGATTTTCAGTACATTTAACATAGATAGGCTATAGCAAGTTATTGACAACATTTCTATTATACTTCATTTTTTTTCTGAACATACACAGGTTCTGTCTCGCGCACATACGCGCGTGCGTGCGAGCCTTTGAAAGTATTTGGCTGCAGAAAGACGCGTTCGGCCTGTGCACTATCTAGTGAACTTTTGTTTTCAAGCACTCAATTCACTCTTGCATGGGCTGTTGTACAGTAGGCTACACACACTGTCCGTGCCATCACAAAAATTGGGCTGCACGCGGATGGGGAGTGCGTCTGCGAACCCTCCTGATGACGAAAATTTCACGATGCGGACGGTGCGCGGACGCCCGAAGTATACTTTGGGGTTAAGCCCGTAATAGCGGACCCCAATCCGCCCGGGCCCATATGCACGTGCATACCCAGACGCTATGCCACTGTGTATGTCTTTAAAGCTGAAGTGTGTATTTCTGCACTGCTAGTGTCACCAAATGGAGTTTAAGATAATGTCTGTTTTCAAACAAGTTCCCCCTAATTGATTAGCATAGATAGTCCCCCCTTAAACTCAGACTTTTGGTTGAGCCGATGTTGACTTTATACTACAACCAACAGAGCAATGTAGCCCTACTGAGCATTTTCCAGCCCACATATTTACAAACTATTTACAACCTACTTTTATTGGTCTGTTTTGCATCTTAAACTAGGAGAGGAGAACATATTTTAACATTACACACTTCACCTTTAAGAGCTAAAATAAAATTGAGCACTAATGAAAGAATAGATGTTTCTTGGTTTGGTGAAACAAGTACAAAATTACAGAATTGAATATCAGAATATGAAAACATTTTGTCATAAGCTGCAGCAGACGGTAAAATAACCTGTTTGAAAAAAAAAAAAAAAAAATACAGTGCAAAAAAACAAAACAAAAAAGTAACACTTTAGTACAAGGAACACGTATTCACTATTAACTGCAACTTTTACCTCAACTCCTAATTTACTGCTTATTAATAGTTAGTAAGGTAGTTTTTGTAGCGTTTAAATTTAGGTATTGGGTAGGATTAAGGGATGTAGAATAAGGTCATGCAGAATAAGGCATTAATGTGTGTTTTATAAGTACTAATAAACAACCAATATACTAGAAATATGCAAGCTAATAAGCAACTAGTTGGAAGTACGAATTGAACCCTAAAATAAAGTGTTACCAAAAAAACTATTCCTTTGCCTACCGCAAACTTTGATCCATTGGCTCAGCTAGCAGAATGATGCAGAGTATCCAAATAGAGAGAGAGAGAGAGAGAGAGAGAGAGAGAGAGAGAGAGAGAGAGAGAGAGAGAGAGATGAAAGGAAGAAGGGGATATGAATGGAAAGAGAGATAGAGATAACAGGTGTAGTAAGAGTTTTTTTTTTTTTTTTTTTTGAAGCAAAGTGTAAATAGAGATTACAGTGAAAACCATCTCCCACTTAGGAAAGAATACCAAATGAGGAGGAGGATTTCATGAAGCTTGTTAGAAACAAGTTTTTCACATCTTAACTTGTTTCTTTACAGGTAAACATACACCTCTGCGAACAAGCTCATCTCATGTCAGTATCTCTCACCTCCTGAGGAGTCTCCGAGCAGCACTGTCCTGCCAATGTTAGACAGGAGGTGATCGATATTTGGAACGGGGTGTAAGTTCTGCTGGTCCTCTGGTGTCTGTAGAAGAAACATCAACAGATGGATGTTGGCTGATATTTGAGTTTTGAAGTGCCCTGTCCACCCTGACCACTTTAATCAGCTAATATAGAATGATTGACCACTAAACAGCATTAAAGTAACTATTTTTTGTTTGCCCTGAAACTATAATTTTAACCCAATAAATTGATGATGAGACAGAGACCGAAGACTGTCATAAACTCTGCTTGGGGGTAATCTCAAGCAGAATAAATATTTAAACTGGTTAAAAAAGACAGTCTGTACCTTCTCATCCTTATCCTGCTCATCACTGAAGAACCACGTATGCTGCAACAAAGAAAGAGTACTTAATGACAGGATATCTTATCTTATGTTAACTCTGATAACATTGAGGCAATGTTACAGGTTTAATACAAGTTCAGCTCAATCAGCCCCAAGTGAAAAAAAGTACACTTCCATAATGTACTTAAAGTGCTCTATTTTTGCGTACTAATTTTGTACTTAATATACTAGAGCAAAACAGAAAAAAATAGCTGACCGCACACTGAATCCAAAAAAGACTGAAGAGGTCTAGAAAGTACAAAATTTATTTTATAAATTGCATGGTGCAATAAAGTGCAGGTGAATTAAAAACAAAAGAGCATGAGCAGACATTTCAGCAGATTGCTATCCTCAGTGCTCAATATGCAACAAACAATCACCCTCTTTCTAGAAAGACAAGCAATTCAAAGCAATCAGCTGAATCCAATTGTCACAATCATCAATTAACACAAATATCAATCAATTATCATGAGTGTCACTGTAAGAGAGTCTAGAAATTAACAAACATGGCACAAACTGTGTAAAATATACATTCAAAGTAATGAAGAAAAAAAAATAATGTTGCAGAAAACAATTACAAAAAACAAGAAAGTTCAAGTTCTTCATTCATGCCATCAGGAAATAAAGATTTAAGTTCAAAAATCCAAAAGGCCTCCCTTTGCAACAATTTCTTGTCTCTATCTCTGCCTCTTCTATAAGGTAAAATCCTCTCGATCCCCAGGAACTTCATGTCAGACAAAGAATGTTTAGCAAGATTGAAGTGATGATAAATAGGAGACGTATCATCCTGTCTACGAATTGCACTTGTACATTCAATCATTCTAGTGCGTAATGCACGTGTGGTTTTACCAACATATAGCAGAGAACATGAACAAATAATAATATAAATCACATACGTACTCTTGCAAGTTATCAGTTGTTTGATCTTGTATGTTTTTTGTGTACAAGGATGTATAAATGATTGACATTTGACATATTTTGTGCAAGAAGTACACTTGTAGCATGGAAAATTACCCTGGGCATCAACTAGGGTGGTTGGAAAAGAGACATGAGTGTCTGCATGAACAAGCTTATCCCTCAGACTAGAACTCCTAGAAGAAACAAAGAGTGGTGGATCATTAAATACATTCAATAACTGAGGATCACTTTGAATGATGTGCCAGTGACTCTTAATAATCCTCCTAATATCATTACTCAATGGGCTAAATGTAGATTTAAAAACACATGAATAAGTTTTCTTACTTTTGTCACCTTTTATTTATATAGCGCTTTTTACAATGTAGATTGTGTCAAAGCAGCTTTACATTGATAACTGGTACATTATTTGGCTGCACAGCAGCTCTGACTTTGACTTTTGTTTGCAATCAAGTTACTTTCTTCCCGTTCCTGTAAACTACGCACTTTCTCAAGTGCAGTATCAAGCCACTTGTTGGGATATCCATGTGATTTAAAATCTGTATATAGATTCTGGGCTTTAACATCAAAATCCTCCTTCCTAGAGCAGATACGATGGAGTCTTAAAAACTGACTATAGGGTAACCCACCTTTTAAAGGGACTGGATGGGCACTAGTAGCATGAAGGAGACTGTTCTTAGCTGTATCTTTTCTATAAAGAGAAGAGACTATTTGTTTGTCAACAATTGATAAACAAGTATCCAAGAACAATTGTAATACCCACATTATGTGTGAACTTAATCGAAGGTCTTAATTCATATATAGAAACAAATGTTTCAGAATCACTTGCAGAACCTTTGTAAATAACAAAACAGTCATCAATGTATCTCTTAAACAGAATGACATTGTCAGAAAAAGGATTGTTGTTGAAAACATATCTATCCTCCAAAAAGCCCAGATATAAATTGGCATAGTCAGGAGCCATGGTGGCCCCCATGGCAGTGCCCTCAATCTGTAAATAATACCAGTTTTCAAATAAAAAAAATATTTTAGTAAGAACCATTTCAATTATAAATTCAGACGGAAGGCTATCATCTTCAACATGTAAATCAAGAAAATGTTTTAAGGCCAATAGACCTTCATGATGTGGAATATTAGTATTTAACGAAGTCACATCCATAGTTGCCAGTATAACATTCTGCTCAACATTTTGAATAGTTGTTAGACATTGCAGGAAATCTGCTGTCTCTCTCAGATAACTAGGAAGGGATGTGACTAACAGTCTCAGAACAAAAACAAAATTTGAGAGTGGTTCAGTAAGACTATTGTTACCAGCTACTATAGGCCTGGTGGATTAACCAAGCTTTTATGTACCTTGGGTAGAATGTAGAAAACTGGCCTACTTGGAGAACGATTGAGCAAGTATTGCATCTCTTGATCAGAAATCAATAGATGAGCATGTGCTTCCTGAAGAAACATCTCAATTTCCCTCTGAAACTGGGCAGTTGGATCTGATGGTAAAACTCGATAATAGGAGGTATTTTCTAATTGACAAAGAGCCTCCTGATTATAGAGAGCTCAAGGCAGAATCACCAATCCACCTTTATCTGCAGGTTTAATTACGATATTGTCACGGTTCAGTTGCAGCAGAGAAGATGCAGAATCGGACTTCTGTAGAGATGGGTTTATTGAACAAGAGAACGGAACAACCAAACCAATAGCAAACATAAGAACAGACCAAGAGTGCAAGGAAGTGAGTCCAATATAAAGGGAATGCTAATGACGAAGTCCAGGTGCAAGTAATCCGTGAAGAGCGGGAGAGATGACGAGGAAGTGAGTGCAGGTGTGGAAACGGGAGGATCATGGGAGATGGAGTCCAGGAGAGACGTGAACTGTAACAGATATCTTTATTTCGGCACAGTTTGTCAAGAGCCTCTTTTTCAAAAAGTGTCAAATTTGACTTTTTGTTCTGAGATGAAAATGACTGCTAAAATAAATTAGTCACATCCCTTTCCACTAGCCTATAATATGTATTAATAGATGAATTAGATACAGATGGACAAAAGGTACTAGTAGGTTTAAATATAGCTCGAACATTATACACGTGCATTTTTTTTGGTCTACTGGAGCATTTATATAGAAGCATTTCAGTCTTAATGTCCAGAAAAACTTAAAAAGTTCAATCTTGGTGACAAAAGGATCTGTGACTTTATATAGAACAAAACTTAAGCCCTTATTTAGCTTCTTGTCAATGTAGTCTTCTCTTTATAGAAAAGATACAGCTAAGAACAGTCTCCTTCATGCTACTAGTGCCCATCCAATCCCTTTAATACGTGGGTTACCCTATAATCAATTTTTAAGACTCCATCATATCTGCTCTAGGAAGGAGGATTTTGATGTTAAAGCCCAGAATCTATATACAGATTTTAAATCACATGGATATCCCAACAAGTGGCTTGATACTGCACTTGAGAAAGTGCGTAGTTTACAGGAACGGGAAGAAAGTAACTTGATTGCAAACAAAAGTAAGAAAAGTTATTCATGTGTTTTTAAATCTACATTTATCCCATTGAGTAATGATATTAGGAGGATTATTAAGAGTCACTGGCACATCATTCAAAGTGATCCTCAGTTATTGAATGTATTTAATGATCCACCACTCTTTGTTTCTTCTAGGAGTTCTAGTCTGAGGGATAAACTTGTTCATGCAGACACTCATGTCTATTCTCCGACCACCCTAGTTGATGCCCAGGGTAATTTTCCATGCTACAAGTGTACTTCTTGCACAAAATATGTCAAATGTCAATCATTTATACATCCTTGTACACAAAAAACATACAAGATCAAACAACTGATAACTTGCAAGAGTACGTATGTGATTTATATTATTATTTGTTCATGTTCTCTGCTATATGTTGGTAAAACCACACGTGCATTACGCACTAGAATTATTGAACATACAAGTGCAATTCGTAGACAGGATGATACGTCTCCTATTTATCGTCACTTCAATCTTGCTAAACATTCTTTGTCTGACATGAAGTTCCTGGTGATCGAGAGGATTTTACCTCATAGAAGAGGCGGAGATAGAGACAAGAAATTGTTGCAAAGGGAGGCCTTTTGAATTTTTTAACTTAAATCTTTATTTCCCGATGGCATGAATGAAGAACTTGAACTTTCTTGTTTTTTGTAATTGTTTTCTGCAACATTATTATTATTATTATTATTATTATTATTATTTTCTTCATTACTTTGAATGTATATTTTACACAGTTTGTGCCATGTTTGTTAATTTCTAGACTCTCTTGCAGTGACACTCATGATAATTGATTGATATTTGTGTTAATTGATGATTGTGACAATTGGATTCAGCTGATTGCTTTGAATTGCTTGTCTTTCTAGAAAGAGGGTGATTGTTTGTTGCATACTGAGCACTGAGGATAGCAATCTGCTGAAACGTCTGCTCATGCTCTTTTGTTTTTAATTCACCTGCACTTTGCACTTTATTGCACCATGCAATTTATAAAATAAATTTTGTACTTTCTAGACCTCTTCAGTCTTTTTTGGATTCAGTGTGCGGTCAGCTATTTTTTTCTGTTTTGCTCAAGTATTTTCTTGGTTCTACGCACCTGAAGGAAAAGGAACTTTTTGTCAATTGAGAGCGCAAGTTTCCTCTGATCTGTACTTAATATACTAAAAATTCTTCTTTTGTACTTATTAAGATAATCTTAAGAACATCTAAGTGTACTCAATTGTGCTATTTTGAGACACCATGAATATGAACTAAAATGTGCTTTTAACATAATAAATACATTTTCTTAATAGAGAGATAGTATGTTAAACGCACATTTTAGTTCATATTCATGGCATCTCAAAATAGCACAGTTGAGTACAAAAAAGCAAAAAAGTTGATTGCATTTCTTTAATCTTTAGGATACCGAAGAGGAAAGCAATCTAAATAGGACATACATGCAAAATAAGAGTCTCTGTAATCTTGTAGCGGTCTGGCATGTGAGTGACCATGTCGGTCATGTTGTCTTCTGAGGTCCGCACCAGTGTGGGGCCAAACACCAGGGCCAGATTTCTAGGCTCCATCTAGAGAGCAAGGATAGTCAGTTTTAGAATCATTTTTATCAGAAATTACTCCTGAATATATGGGTATTTCGTCAACTTTAGGCACTTTTATGTTTCAGGGATTGATTATTATAAAAATGAACAGATTTTATCTTTCTTGTTTTTAGTTATATAAAGATGACATTTAAAAGATCTTGAAACTTTAAAGGGGGCCTATTATGCCCCTTTTTACAAGATGTAATATAAGTCTCAGGTGTCCCCAGAATGTATCTCTGAAGTTTCAGCTCAAAATACCCCACAGATAATTTATTATACCATGTTGTAAATGCCCATTTTATAGTGGAAGGAGAAACATGGTGTTTTTGTGCATGTATCTTTAAATGTAAATGAGCTGCTGCTCCCCACCCTGCTTTCCAGAAGAGGGGGAAGCCTTTACAGCTCTTGCCTCGTAATAATAGTCCCTTTTCACATTTCCATGTTTCTCAGAAGCAGAAGTTGTCATAGTTGGTTAAACTTTTATAGACTCGGTTGGCATTTACTGGGAACGCCCACGAAAATGTCATATCCATTTATGCCGTAGGGGAAAACAAACTATTGGAATTAACACGCGTAGACCTTGTTAGGCGCTTGATATTTCCTTTTTGTAATGATTACGGTTGATTTTGCTTGGTGCAATGCCGAAAAGTTGCTGTCTGGCATTCTGCACCTCTAATAAGACCCTATATGAAGTATTATATACTGCCGAATAAACAGACTGAGCCGTTCGTCAATTCCGAAAGCCTGTGCAATATGTCCATTACAATTAAACATTTGCACTACATGATGCTGGCATTATTGTAAAGATTCTTCTTACAGCTAAACAATGATAAAACTGTAATTATTACCTTTGCCCCATTGATGTGATCTCTGACATAGTCAATCAGCTTGGATTTTGATAAGCAGATTAGCGCTGTTGTAAAAAGCAGTTTCTTTCAGCTAAGATCTATTGCTAAAATTAAGACAATGCTCTCTAAGAAAGATCTTGAAACTGTTATTCATGCATTTATTACTTTAAAGTTGGACTACTGTAATCTCTATACCTGGGTTTGCCTAATTCAACTGTCAATCGACTGCAAATGGTTCAAAATGCAGCAGCCAGGCTACTGACTGGCACTAAAAAGTGTCAACACATTACTCCTGTGCTTGCCTCTCTCCACTGGCTACCAGTTAAGTCCCGGATTGATTTTAAAATTTTGCTTTTTGTTTTTAAAGCTTTGCATGGACTTACTCCTCACTGATCTTCTCATCCAGTACAGCTGCTCCTCGACTCTGGAACAGTCTCCCTCTCAATATTAGATCTTCCCCTTCTGTTTCTACTTTTAAATCCTCTTTAAAAACTTATTTGTATTCTTTATGTTTTAATTGAGGGTGTAAATCTTTCATTTGTCCTCAAGGTTTTGATGCAGTGTGTTAATTCTGTTTTAATTTTGTTTTAATTTTCCTGTACAGCACTTTGGTTGCACCCTATGTTGTTTTGAAATGTGCTTTATAAGTCAATAAACTAAACTAAAGATGAAAAAATAAGGGATTTCATTACTTGTGATGGCAAAAGTTTGTTTAACAAAAACGCCAATTAAGTCATACTTGTCACGGGACTCGAACTGCGTCAAAAAAGCAATCAACTTATTGTTAAAGTGTCTTATCACGATGAACTATAGCAACAGAATGTGCGGGGTTATTGATTTACAAATCATTCAAAAGTCTTTATTTCATTATGGGAAGGGCTGGCCTCATGTTAACCTGTGCCTCACGCTCACAAGCTGATATATAGTCACATTGTATGACACTTGAATGTCATTTTCTCGTCAAAATGCATGCTGCTCCCCCAAATATTACACAACATAATAGCCTACTTCATAAATTACCCAGTCTTTCAAAGAAGACGTTTGCTATAATTAAGAAAATAAAAATAAAAAAAAAATGTAAAAAAACATTGCCATTGTCAGTAATTTGAAGGCAATTTGAATAATAATGTGACACTGACATGCCAACTCCAAATTTGCTTTGTAAAATGTAAATGCGGAAACCCTAGGAATTATGAATTAATTTGTGCATGGCTGTACTAACAACAAGAAAAACGAATAAACAAATAAAGCTACATGCATGCAAGACAACAGAAAACTGACAGATGTCTAAACTTCATATAACCCCCTGTGTCACTGATGCCAAACAGCTCATTAATAACTGACTTTAAGGCTTTTGACAAATGTTCGCAAAATGTCCCACTAATTGGTTAGCATGCTAACCAGTTGCCATTCGTTTAAATGTGGCTTTTCAGCTATCAGGTTATAAGCTACATTAGCAGTTAAGTTAGCTTAGCACGTTAATCGGTTATGCTAAATAATTGAATGCTAAGTAATTGAATGTGTCATGCCCAGACCGCAAGAAGTACTGTGGCCCGAAATGGTGCAAAAGTTGATTCTCTTCCAGGTGTTGTGCCTTTCCGAGAATGATTTAATGTGAACTTATTAAACATAACTGAACCGCGGCAGCTGAGTGAAAGTGAGTCTTCCGAGTGGTGGACAGTGATAAGCAACAATTGTGTGATCTAAAGATTGTGGGTTCAAATTCCTGCCTGGTAGAACTTTATAAAAGTGTGCGTAATGTTGTGTCACATCGATTCCTTTATTATCTGGGTAAGCATTGTACTAGTCTTTCTTCCTCTTGAATTAGAAATGTTTTTTGTTCATTCTCTGTTCATTCTCATCTGAACTTCTGTTCCTTTTGAGTGCATTCTTACATGTACTTCTGAACCTTCAGTACTGCTGTTGCTGCCCCTTCGGTGCTTGCCCCTGAATCACTATATTTTGTAGTTATTACTATAGTATATATTTTAATGTGTCAGTGTTACAGTGTAATTATACATTTAAGTACTGAGTAATAATAATTAACTATATGTACTTACTATAGGGTTAGGGTAAGGATGGGGGTTTGGTTTAGGGTTAACTGCATGTGATTATGCATAATTTATAGTTATTACTACAATAACTACATGTAACTTGTGTAGCAATGACACTGTAAAATAAAGTGTTACCATAAAGTGTTACAAAACTTCAAAATTTTGAACGGTAGTGTATGTATATACACTGCTGGACTTTGTTTAAATGGACAAAATTAAATAAACTAGTTAGTGTAAAAAGTGTGTTTTCAGAAAACTTATTTTCTAAAAGTCCCCATGGCCAAAAGAGTTGAAGAAACACTCATTTAGTTTTTTGTTTGTTTGTTTGTTTGTTTGTTTGTTTTTGGTATTGTAGAAGTATGTCTAGTACAGCATGAACCTTATTCTTCTCTGAATGGTCTGCAACTGTTTTCAGGTGGCCGATTAGAAACTTCAGTGTGTGGTAGTAGTGATCCGGCAGGTCATGTATCTAAAAGAGAAACATAACCAAGGACATCACAAAACTTTGGTAAACGACTGCAAATACAAATTTGCTGAAACTGAATTAATAAACTTATGATACATACAAGTTTCCTCATGGTCTTTAAGCGGTCCCCTGCATCCTCTAAACGGTTGGCATCAATGAAATCATTATATTTATCTGCAGGTAGAGGGCAGCAGTGAGCTGTGTTTTTAAATGTATGCACACCCACTTCACTCTGACGTCCATGCAAAGGCTTTATGTGAATGAATTTAAGAGGGAGTTGAGCTGAATATACCATCTGTAAAAAGAGGTTCTGGAAGCTTCCTGAAGAAGGACTTCAGAAGACTGCTGATGACATTCAGGTCTTGCCATCTCTGTAAACAAACAGTGTGATTACTGTTTTATCCCTGAAGATTCTCTGTCTGTCTTTGTCATGCTCCCACCTCACCTCCTCAGCAGTGTCTATATCCATGCCCTTGTTGAGCTGATCCTGAAGAGAAGACACCATGGCATTGTTCCCTGGCACTCTGTAGATACCAATATATTCCAAACCCATCTCCTCCACCAGACAACAGCATGTAACCACAATCTGTGGGACAAACTACAGAAACAAGCAAATAATAAAAGATCACTAGGGGAGAGCAGGACACAACCTAACACTTTCTGACTTTTTTAGTTTGTGTAAATCCACTCGGGGTTTAGACTGGTTTAGAGGGTTTTTTTTACACATTCATTTCACACATCTAGTACAAATATGTGGTCTTGTTTCATTATGACAGTGTATACTTTTTTCTTTATTTACCCCAAAAGAATAGAAGTGAAATGTGACATGCCCCATAGACCTTCTTTAGAGCAGCGCCATGACAGGTATGAAAGCGAGGCTGTGAGGGATAGACTTGCCATGTTTTTAATGGTATCTGCTGTAAAAAGCGGTATAGAGCTCCTAGATCACTTATAATTTTCCACAGCTCATGTTGTCTGGAGTTTTTTTTTTTCTACTGAAATTTCTTGGAAAGATATTTTTGCAGTGTTTTATCAGCAGAACAATCCAAAAACACATTAAATAACAGTACAAGCCACTAAAGCGATGTATGTCTATCCAGCAGTGGCTTGTCTGTAAGGGCAGGTGGGGCAGTGCCCCACCAAAATATTTATCCAAAACATAGACCTCTATATAAACTGAATTGATAATAAATTGTAAATGTGTTCAGAATTCTGTAACAAATATTTTTCAGATTTTCTAGACTATTTTAAGTTGTAAAGTGAGCAGGATATTAATTTAACTTGTGGCTTCGGCAGGCATGTATTGTGATACTAAACGGGGCAGAGGGTGCTCTACAGCGCCCAGACAATTTTCCAATGTAAATCTGTGGTGAAAAATGGAACTGCAGCACATTATAATTAAGAGCCATTGGGGCAGATCAAGACTAAATCAATTTGCTTCAGCTATGCGTAAGTATATTAGTCTGCTTCAGGCCTTATGCGACAGAGAAACAAGTGCGCAGCCATCTTTAGAATTTTGTGTTTGAACTTCCATTCTTGTGGTAGCCAGGGTTTCGTAACAAAACCAGCCAAACTGCTATTCAAAACCCACCCAATTATGGCCAAAACTAGCCCAATCCCCCAATTAGACACAAAGATGAACACAACACATCCCTCAACAGGACACAAAGAGCCAGAATGCTTTAAACTTCTTGAAATAATCATTTCTGAACATTGGCTCTCAGTCTTTATTCACCTGTTTTCTCATTGTTTTTCAATAAAATCCAGTGTTACACTGGCCCCACCTGCACAACTGGGATTCAAACCTTGCTAGTGCTAGATAGCTAAGTATTTAAGAAATATCTAAACTGATAAATAACAGATTGGAGATTATTTAAAATAAGACAAATCTGCTATGATTATAAACACTAAAAGCTGAGATAAAAAATTAACTTCAGTAAGAAATGTACTTTTGCTATGATCAAATATGTGTTCAGCGATATCTTCCAAAAAAATAGAATTTTGGCACAATTTTTTCCTCAAAATATAGTTTTGTAGTCTTTTAAATCTTACCTGTTTTATTTTGAGTCTTAATATAGAAAATTATTTGTCAGAAAAAGGGAAAATAGGATTAGGGCATGTGGCAGGCCAGACTCGAACCCGGGCACCCACACGAGCACCATAGCCATGTCAGGTGGACAAGCTCAACTGCTGCACCACAGCTTTTTTAGCCTTAGCTTTGGGTTTTGAGAGATAGAAGTATTTCACAAAAAAACGTGTAAAGCCCCGAAGTAGGGCTGGGTGATAAACAATAACATATCAAGATCACGATAAAATGTACATCGATAACGATGATAAGCTCTGGACATTTTTACTCGATATGGATTAATCTAACACAGCCTACAGCAGAAATAAATGCAATCACAGCCAGTCAGCGCATGTCGCTAATACAGTCATGTGAAAAAGTTAGGACATCCTATTGAATTCCATGGTTTTCTATATCAGGGCATAATAAAAAAAATCATCTGGTCCTTGGCAGGTCTTAAAATTTGGAAAATAAAACCTCAGATGAATAACAACACATGACATATCACACTGTGTCATTATTTATTTAACAAAAACTAGGCCAAAATGGAAAACCCATGGTTGACAATGTAGGATACCCTTACTGTTTAACATAGGAATTAGGAGGGTAAGTAACAGTCAGGCACTGCTAATCAAATGTCTTTGATTGACTGATCATCACCAAGTGTGATCAACTCTATAAAAGCTGAAGTTCTGGCAGTTTGAGCATCTGGAGCCTTCAGGTGTGTGTTAACAATGCCAAGGAGGAAAGACATCAGCAATGATCATAGAGAAGTAATTGTTGCTGCCATCAATCTGGAAACAGTTACAAGGCCATTTCAAAACAATTTGAAGTCCATTATTCTACAGTGAGATAGATTATTCACAAGTGGAAAATATTCAAAACAGACACCAATCTTCCCATGAGTGGACGTCCCAACATATACATCCCAAGATCAAACCGTGTAATGCTCAGAGAAATTGCAGACAGCCCAAGAGCTACACCTCAGACTCTACAGGCCTCAGTTAACATGTTAAATGATAAAGTTCAAAAGAGTACAATTAGAAAAAGATGGGTCAAGTATGGAATGTTTGGAAGGGTTTCCAGGAGAAAGCCTCTTCTCTCTAAAAAAAACATGGCAGCATGGCTTAGGTTTGCAAAGTTGCTTCTGAACAAACAATAAGACTTCTGGAACAATGTCCTTTGGACAGACAAGACCAAAGTGGAGATGTTTAGCCATAATGCACATCGCCAAGTTTGGTGAAAACCAAAAACAGCATATTAGCACAAACACCTCATACCAAAAGTCAAGCAGGCTGGTGGAGGGCTGATGATTTTGGTCTTGTTTTGTAGCCATGGGCCCTGGGCAACTCACAGTCATTGAGTCGACCATGAACTCCTCTGTATACCAACATTTTTTCGAGTCAAATGTGAGGCCATCCGTCTGACAGCTAAAGCTTGGCCAAAATTGGGTCATGCAACTGGACAATGATCTGAAGATCACCAGTAAATCTACAACAGAATGGCTGAAAAAGAAAAGAATCAAGGTATTGCAATGGCCCAGTCGAAGTCCAGACCTCATCCTGACTGAAATGCTGTGGCAAGAGCTGTGCATTAACAAATGCTCACAGACCTCAATAAACTGGAGCAACATTGTAAAGAAGAGTGGGCCAAATTCCTCCAAAATGATGTAAGAGACTGATAAAGTCATACAGAAAATGATTACTTTAAGTTATTTCTGCTAAAAGTGGATCCACAAGCAATTGAATCATAGGGTGTCCTAACTTTGTCACCCATATCTTTTCCATCTTGGCTTCATTTTTGTTGAATAAATGATGACACGGTGTGATATGTCATGTGTTTTGTTCATCGGATTATTATTTTTCAAATTTTAAGATCTGCCAAGCACTAGATGATTTTTTTGTAATGTCCTGATACAGAAAAGCATGGAATACAATAGGGTGTCCTAACTTTTTCACATGACTGCAAGTGATTTCTGCATCTCCCTGTGTGAAAGAATGGCGCAAACTCACACACGTGATGCTCATGGTGTTCTTAGCGTCTGCCGTCTCTGAGGACATGAACACATGAACACATGAACTTCATCTCCAGAGCAGCTTTGAGAGCCACTTCACAAGCTAATTTCACAGTTTCATTTGAGAAGAACTACCGTCAAATACATACTTAAATCATAAAACACAGAATCCCCCCAAAAAAAAAATTAGAAAACAGAATTTAGGGGAAAATAAAATGGATTTCATCGGGCCCTAAATTAAAAGGTAGCTTACTTTGTGGAGTTTAATTGTGAACAAACAAGTTTACATGTTTACATTCATTCTGAAGTCTAATAAATATGTGGAAAGCATTTCCTAGCCAATTAATGGTAAATGAATATTGCGATAAATATCAATATCGTATGATATGGAAAAAAAATATTGTGATAAATTTGCCCATATCACCCAGCCCTGCCCCCTAAAGTCTTTTCTCATAATGTAGTTAATGAAACAAGCACTAGTTCACAACACTTGCTGACCTTATTATTAGCAGCAGGCAGGCAGTCCTCCAGCCTCACGCCAAAAGCTTTTGGACCCATTTTCTTTCCCTTTTTCATTATGTTAATGCCCCATGGTGCCTTATTACTCTCATCTGTTAGAGCTGGAGAAAGAGATGAGACACATATATGAAAGATACAAATGAGAGTGGGTAAAGGAGCAGGGCTTAGTGTCTAAGCCTATTTGTCATGGTTCAGATAGTTCACCTTTCCCTGGGGCTCGGTTCACACCTGACAAGTTTTCAGTTTTTGATAGAAAGAAAGGTGGCAACATCCGATGAATCCTAGGAGAAGTTTCTAGCTTGTTGCCTGTTGGACTGCAAAACAAAAGAGATAAGTCTACCACACTCACTATTCTATTAGTATGATTAAGTAGGCAAAAGAATCACCTCTGTTTCCTATAGTCATTCAGCTTCTTATTGATGAGTGCCTGTCTGGAGAAGCCCAGTTCCTGTTAGGGTGTCAAATAATTTACTGTGAATTTACAGTACATTGCTGGCTACCATCTGTTGTACTTTTAAAGCAATTTTTTTACAGTCATAGTTCTACATTTTATTTGACTTAAAATTAAGTTCACTGTGGATCCACAGTTAACAGCAGCAGGAAATGCATTAGTTATCTTTTGTATAGTTATAGTTTTTGTACATATTAATACTATGACATCTGCTGCATAAATTATGTGATTGCATTTTTGACTATTTACTGTTTTATTTTGCTGTTTTGTTGTTACTTGTTACTTTTAGTCGCTTGTTTTCTAACGTTTATTTTTCTAAGAACAGAGGTGCCTGACCTTTTTAATATGAAGGGCCAAAATCAAACTTGACTGATGGCTGTGGTGTGTGTGTGTGTGTGTGTGTGTATATATATTCAATTTTAAAGTATAAAATATATTCAATTTTTCAATTCAATTCAATTTACATTTTTAGTACATTAAATCATTTCCCCTTTTTTCCCCTTCTCTTTTGATATGCCATGGCGGGCCAAATCAAAGGTCATCATGTTGGCCCGCAGGCCCTGGTTTAGACAATTGGTTCTTTTTCTTTTTTTTCCCCTCAACAAACCCCATTGTCAGTCTTGCTGTTCTCTCTGATGACTCTGATCCAGCTTAGCATGTCATCCCTGTCCTCCGCCTGCAGCAGGTACTCGCAGAAGTCCTGAGTCGTCAGTCGCAAGGTATGTTTACGCTTTGTCTCGCTGTATGCAATGTCAATCAAGCAGCCTCGAATGCTGATTGGCTCCTCGTCTTCCCCTTGCCCATTGCCATAACCTCCTGCCTCGGCTGCGTGAAGCACTGCCTCCCGCTTATCCTTATAGAGGAAAAGCGAGCGGGAGCGCAGCACAGAGAAGACTCGTTTCCATGGCCGCATGCCACCACCCACTTTCTAGATACGATAAAAAAACAGAGGTCTCAGGTTAGCTCAGAGAAATACTTGCCAATATCTAAAAAGTAATGACATGAGTAATTAGACAGATGTATGAACTAGTGTCAGACCTTTCCCTTCTCAGTGAGAATCTGTTTATAATGCAGCCAGCCTTCTTTCCTGATGTCAGTGACAGTGATGTTCCCCAGTTCAGAGGTGGAATGACGTTTAGAGTGAGCTTCCTCTGCTGCTCGAAGGCTCTCTAGAGACTGGAAAAAAACAAGACATTATCAAAAAGACTCTTAATGGATGAAGAATTACTGTAATTGTGGTTGAATAGAGAGGAGAACTCACGCCATCTGTGAAAAAGCTTTTAACCCGTTTTGGTAGTCTCCTGTAAAAAAAAAAAAAATTACAAAGAACAGACAATAATTCTTGTAGGGATTGGTAAAAATATACTAGAACTGAAGTACATCCAAATGATTCTCAATTTAAACAAAATGAAAACTATACAAAACTTCATGCAGTAATTTGCATTTCAAATAATGTAACTTCAGTTCCAGAAGAAATTGGGAGTGTGCCACAAACAGATACTGCGCTAAAATACACACTGAGCACTGAGAATGAAATCCATATTGTTAAGTGCCTGAGTATGCTTGTAAAGAGATGAGACATCAAACACCATATTATGTGCATTGTGCAGTGGTTGTTCCAGAGAACAATGTTATGATAGCTGTCCTGATACTCATCGCACTCACGAGAAAACACTGGTCTCCTCCTTGAAGATGTTCAGACCCTCGTCACATGACTTGGAGCGTTCCGTGGTAATGGCCAGCAAATAGGAGGACCGACGGCTGTTTTTTAGATTGCCTGTTAAAAAGAGAGTGTAATAAAAAACAAAAGAGAAGATAATGCACACAAAAGAGAAAGAGAAGGTTACGGTGGATGAGTAAATGAAAGGATGAATACTAGGGCTGAACTAGTTTGATAAATCATACAATTATTTAATAATTCTACAACCCGCCCAATGCATTTTTTTGTCTATGTAATATATGCTAGACATTAAAGGCAAAAATGGTTTAAAGTAAAAAATATATTTTTAAAAAGTTTAACAAAACAGTTTAAAAGCATCAGAAACTGTTTAAATTATAATGTTTAATATTTTGTAAGCCAAATGACTGCACTCCCTTTCATGTACACACTATGAGGTTATATTTGAAGTTTAAAGGGGTCATGAATTGAGAAATCAAATTTTCCTTGAGCTTTTGACATACAAGAAGGTCATCATGATCATACTATAAGAATATCCTGTACATTTCAGAACTGAAAACTTCTTTGTTAGTTCAAAAACAGCTTTTATTGAAACCAAGGTCAGTGAATGACTCGATGTGAAATGTGCTAATTTATTATGTCATAGTGCAGCGAAAGACCGCCTCTGTGAGAAAAATGAACACCTACTTCGTCTTTGGCGCAGCCCTCTGGCACGTTTGTGAATAGTGACATGAGAGGGAGAGAAAATCGATACAGGATCACTGACTGGACTAAAATAACATTAACTTCCAAAGGATCCTAATGCTAGGAATTGGTTATTTTCAACTATGTGAAAGTCTCAGCAGAGAATTTATTGTTTGTATTCGCTACATTTCACTGTGGATTCTTTGGTAAATCAGTCACAATCGTGCATGGCTTTGCAAACACTCTGCTGCAAGATATGGATCTGACAGCTACAACATGTAACAGTGTTCAATCTAATGACTGATCTGTCTTATTCAAGTTCAGTCAGATGTTTTTGTCTCAAAATCGTTTAAAGCTGTTTATGCGTCAGTAAATCAAACCAGTGACTAAACGATCTTCTTAATATTGTTTCTTTTAGTAGCATTAAAATAGTCTGCTATTTAAATGTGATGAAATTACATACAGAAAGCGATCAAACAACGCTCCCTTTACAATCGTTAAAACCATCAATCAAACAGCGCAAGATCATTTCTGGATTCTCACAAAAACTCCCATTATGAATCTCTAACTGTATTTTCACCGTGTTTGCAATGTTAGTAATGATGGAAGCATTTGTGAGAGTGCAGAAACCAAGTTCCAATGACATGATCACTGTCATCACATGATCAACAGGTTGTCTGTCATCGGCTACAATACTCATCGCTGCAAGCTTTCATGCATTGGAAGTAGGCCTAAATATAGTGCTATAATCAACACTTTTCATGATTAGTTAGTCTTGACAGCAGTAATAGTAAAAACGTGGTAAAGTTAGGGGTTCAATCCCTAACTGCCTGGCAGCACTTATTTAAGACTTATTTCATATGCAAACGTCAGCCAATCACAGCAGTCGGTGTTTACACTGAAGTCTCACAGCAGACATGTCTATTCAAACATAGCGTTCAGACTAGAAGACTAAAATCAATCAGGATAGAAAAAACAGCCTTGTATTTCTAAATATAAACTTTGATGTAAAAATCATATACTAACATTATAAGTTCACCTCAGGAAACACTATGAAAAAAAAAAAATGCAGTTCAGGACCCCTTAAACAATGACAGCAAAACATTTAATAACCCACTTGCTATTAGGGTGATCATTTTGAAAAATGGAAATGCGTACATAAGAATATGAAATGCATTTTTCATAACTTAATATAATGAAAGTCATCATAGATCATAGTAATTATAGACATATTATTGATTTGACTGATTATTGATTGTTAAATTACTAAAGAATAAATTAAAAATAATTACCTAATATGAGTTGGAAGGCTGTAAACTTGAGGAAAACTTACCAACCATTAGTAATATTTGCAAAAAATGTTCTTAATAGCTGTTAAAATTGGGGCCTGTGTTGATGACAGATGTAAAATAGAGGGGGAAAAATATGGATGTTAGAGACTGATTGGCAATGACAGTAGGCAGATAAAGAGACAAATTTAAAGGAGATTAATTATGTAAGAAATCGAAACTGAAGCGACAGGATTACAGGCAGTGTGATCGATGCTGAGGAAAGAAAAATACAAATAAGAAACATGATGAAAGACAGAGATGTTTACATGACAGTTATAAATGAGGGAGGCAAAAAAAAAAAAAAAAAAAAAATGAAACAGTGTGACAGTGAGATCAACTGGACAGACACCTGGTAGATAGAAGAAACAGATCAAGATGATGACACCAAGAGACCATAAACATGCACAAATGCTACAAAACATACTAAGATAAAGTTCTCAGATAGAGGAACAATAGAGGCCACTGTGAATGGAGCTGGATTTGGGGTGGTGGGGAGGGAGTGACAACTCACTGCAGTCTGTGTAGAGGAGGCTGGTAAGGGGGGAGATGAGGATTGGACAGACAGGGCTGGTGATGCGGGCAGATGCCTGGCACAAGCTGCTGGACACCACGGAGGATGCTGGTACATGGTGAGCACACAGGTCTACACTGGGACTGGTGGGCTCATCTATCAGAGGAGGTGAAAGTTAGAGGGGTGAAGGAGGTTTTAGAAGGTATTCTGGAAAGGGTAGGCTGTTCCACTGGCTCCACTGACAAAATTATTTTAGTCTTCTTGAGTTAACCATGAATTAAGAGATCTAGGATGAAGTAATTGTAGAAAGAAGCAATTCTAAAACCTGACCCAAACTATCTGTTTTAAAAAGAATACATTTTTTTGTGCTGATTGTGGTGGGAAATCGTCTCAGGTTACGTATGTAACCCTGGTTCCCTGAATAGGGAACGAGACGCTGCGTCGAACGCAATGGGAACGCCTCTGCGTGATTGCGTTGTGAAGCACTCCTGAAATCTAACCAATAACGTGAAGAGACGTCAGAAGCGGGTGATGTCACGGACCAGGAAACTATAAAGCATACCCAGAACAAAGAATGCTAGCTTCTGATTATGGGTGAAGCAAGACGCTCACAGGTACGCCGGGGGTACAGCTAAGCGACGCAGCGTCTTGTTCCCTATTCAGGGAACCAGGATTACATACGTAACCCGAGATGTTCCCTTTCATGGGAACTGTCGACGCTGCGTCGAACGCAATGGGAACGCTGTCCCAACTACACCGTAGTGCCAAGTACCTTTCTGTTATCATTGAGACAGCACAGCTGACCCTGGAGTGGAGCCGACATCAAGGTTATAAAACCTAATAAATGTATGCTGGGAGGACCACCCAGCTGCATCACATATGTCATGGATGGAAACCCCCGACATCAGAGCCTTTGAGGCCGCCATACCCCTGGTAGAATGGGCGCAGACAGCTAAAGGAGATGGCTGTCCAGCCGCTTCATAAGCAAGTGAGATAGCCTCAACCACCCACTTGCTCACCCTCTGCTTAGACGCCGGGCCTCCCTTCTTGGGAGACCCGTAACATACAAACAGCTGGTCTGTTTTACGCCACAGGGCAGCTCTGTGGACATAGGTGTCTAAAGCCCTCACTGGGCAAAGCAGATTAAGTTTCTCCTGATCCAAATTTAAAAAGGGAGGAGGACAGAAAGCCTGCAGTACAATAGGCCCTGGGACATTGGTTGGGACCTTTGGCACATAGCCAGGTCTAGTGTGAAGAAAAGCCTTTACCATACCAGGCGCAAATTCTAAACACGAAGGAGCAACCGAAAGTGCTTGAAGATCTCCTATTCTCTTGAGAGATGAGATAACCAGTAGAAATACTGTTTTTAGAGTGAGGAACTTCTCAGAAACCTCTTCTAGTGGTTCAAAGGGAGCCTCAGCTAGCCCCTCTAGTTCCACGGCCAAGTCCCAGGTCGGAGTTCTTGTACGAACAGTAGGCCTCAGCCTCAAAGTACCACGAAGGAAGCGTATAACAAGGGGGTCTCGACCTACCGAGGAATCCCGTAGAGGAGCATGATAGGCCGATATGACCGCAACATAAACCTTCAAAGGGTCAAAGGGGATAAGCCATCCGAGAACTTGTCTTGGAGAAATTGTAGCACTAGGCTAATAGAAGAATGGACAGGGTCCACATGACGTTGTCTACACCAAGTAGAGAATAGTTTCCATTTATAGGCATACAGTTTCCTCGTGGAGGGAGCTCTAGAGTGGAGTATGGTCTCCACAACCTCGGTTGGGAGACCAGAATCTATGAGCCTGGCCCCCTTAGAGGCCAGGCCCACAGTCTCCATAGTTCTGGGCGAGGATGAAGTATCATGCCGCCCGCTTGAGACAGAAGGTCCTGCCTGAGAGGAATCTCCATCGGAGAGCCGTCCAAGAGAGACACTAGGTCTGAAAACCAAATTCGGGTTGGCCAGAACGGGGCTACCAATATTAGACGGACCCGTCCCGGCGCACCCTCTCCAGAACTCCCGGGAGCAGAGCGAACGGGGGAAATGCGTACAGACGCAGCCTCGGCCACGTCTGTACCATGGCATCCAGGCCCAATGGTGCTGGATGTTATAGAGAGAACCACAGTGGACACTGGGTTGATTCTCCTGAAGCAAGCAGGTCGACTTCCGATCGACCGAAGTTCTTCCAGATGAGCTCCACCACCTCGGGGTGGAGTCTTCATTCCCCGGGCCTCGGCCCCTGCCTCGACAGGGCGTCTGCTCCCATATTTTGATGCCCTGGGATGTAGGCTGCTCTCAGCGAGAGGAGCTTCCCACGGGCCCATAGGAGGATCCGACGGGCTAGTTTGCACAGTTGGCGAGACCTCAGATCCCCCTGATGGTTGATATATGCGACCACTGACATGTTGTCCATACGAACCAACACATGGTGGCCTCTTAGGTCTGGGAGAAAGTATTTTAATGCTCGAAATACCGCCATCATTTCCAGCCGATTTATATGCCAGGAAAGTTGATGGTCCTCCCAGAGACCCTGAGCTGAGCGACCACTCATGATCGCCCCCCAGCCCGTGAGGGAGGTATCCGTTGTTAGCATTACGCAACGACAAGGAGCCCCCAACACAGGTCCTTGGGACAGGAACCAAGGCTTTTTCCACATGACCAACGCACGAAGGCATCACCACATGACCCTGATCATGCGAAAAGGATTTCCCCTCGGAGAAAACCCCTTGGTCCTGAGCCACCACTGCAAGGGTCTCATGTGCAGCAGGCCAAAAGGTATCACATTGGACGCAGCTGCCATGAGACCCAACAGTCTCTGAAACTGTTTTATAGTGAGTGACTGGCCTAGTTTCACCCCATTCACGGCATCGAGAATGGAACTCACACAAGCAGGAGATAGATGTGCCTGCATCGTAGTGGAGTCCCAAACTACCCCTAAGTAGTTGGTAATTTGAGCCGGAACAAGCACACTTTTCTTGGCATTGAGCCTCAGCCCTAGCCTCTTCATATGGGACAGAACAACATCTCGATGTTGAGCTGACAGATGTTCGGTTTGAGCTATAATCAACCAGTCGTCGATATAGTTCAGTACGCGGATGCCCTGAAAAAAATCTATGATGGGACGCAACCCTCCATCCTTCTTTGGAACAATGAAGTATCGGCTGTAAAACCCTGACAGCTTGCTGGGAGGAGAAACCCTTTCTATAGCTCCTTTTTGCAAGAGCGTCATAACCTCCTGTTCCATTACCAGAGACTGCCACCACTGTGGAAAGAACGGCACTTCCCGACGCTGAGGTAGTGACCGAGCGGGGAGGAAGCGTTCATCTAACTTGCTTTTAGTTCTTACTTCGCTCCTCTCCGTGGGCCATTCAATTTTTAATTTATCTACGGCCCTGGTCACTACCTCTAAAAGCTCCTCATAGGCTGGAGATGAGGATGGCGAGCCCCCTTCTCCAGCCTCGACGCTCACCACATCCAACTCCTCGGAGCTGGATAGATGAAGCGCCGATGCCTCTCTCCGGGGGGAAGAAACCGCAACGCGTGCTTCCACCGCCAGAGGAGAGACACTGGGTCTGACAGGTGAAGGCAGAGATAAGGCTGGGCCCGTCTCAAACCCCTCTGTCAGATCCATTTGTGAACCCCACGAATGGAGCCGCCGCTCTGCCTCGGCAGAAGCGGGACCTGATCCGCGGGGAACACTGGCCGCGGCACCCTCCTTCTCTCTATCAAAGAGTGCCCGGCGTGATCTCAGTGTCCTGAGAGTGAGCTTCTCACAGTGCACACAGACAGCTCCCTCGAGAGCTGCCTGGGCATGCTCAACTCCCAAACATACAACACACATCTCGTGTGTATCCCCACCCGTGATGAAACGGGGGCAGGGATGAACACACTTAATGTACTGTTGTTTATCTGACATAATACATGTATTTATATATATATATATATACTGTGTGGTGTGGGAACTCTTGTCCTCAGATGAAGAAATCGTGACATATATAGATAAGACAAACAACACCAAATAAGACACACAAGATAACACTGAGCGCTTGCTGAAGACACAGAAGCTAGCGTTCTTTGTTCTGGGTATGCTTTATAGTTTCCTGGTCCATGATGTCACCCGCTTCTGACGTCTTGTCACGTTATTGGTTAGATTTCACGAGTGCTTCACGACGCAATCACGCAGAGGCGTTCCCATTGCGTTCAACGCAGCGTCGACCGTTCCCATTAAAGGGAACAATAGATATAGATCGGAATAAAAGATTTGCTCATGACGTCACAGTAGGTGGAAGTTACTGCGGTTACACCCACTGAGTGGCAGAGTTAGTGTTCAGCTTGAAAACACAAACATTTAAAATGGGAAAGAGATGTGTGATTGACAGTATAAATAGATGCAACAAGAAATAGAAGAATACACTTTTCTTTACCTTTTTACAGATTACAGAAAGCAAATGGATCGCTTCAATTGAAATTGAACAAGTGGAATCCTGGCAAATAAACATGGATTTGGAAGTGACTCGTAGTAAACTGAGAGCTTCTTGGTTGGTGGCTGGGTGCAACCTCCCTGCAAAATCTCCCCTTTATTCCAATCTCCACATTGAGGTGTTGAGATTATCCAGGAATCCACATTCTGCTTGTGATTTCTATCTCATGATGCAGAATTATTCTCTTATCATGAGGTTAACAACCTCTTATGGATACAGGTTGATGGCGAATGATGAAGAGACATTAGCCAGTTATCTCTCCCCTTCTTTGGTATCATCTTAGAGGGGTTAGGTTGTGCTTCTAGACCTTGTAGACTTATATCTGGTCGGATTTTTTTTTTAAAAAGAAAAAAAAAAAGAAGCAGAACTTCGCAGGGCCATGGGTCTGGCCCTCAATGCCATAAAGCAAATGGCCTGTGTCATTGGCCGTTCTATGGTTGATATGGATGCCGTATAGAGGCATCTGTGGCTTAACCTCTTGGGGTTAAAGGAAAGAAAAAAGTTTTTTTTCTCTTACTTGTCCCGATTTCTCTTCCTGGCCTCTTTGGTGGTGCAGTGAATGCTGTCATCTATAGGTTTTTAGGAAGCTAAGAAGGTTTTTAGGAAGCCAAATTTATATAATTAGTTTACAATAAAATCTGACTTTTGAGCTGCAAATGATAACGTCTCGGTTACGTATGTAACCCTTGTTCCCTGAAGGAGGGAACCGAGACGTACGTCAGTAGTGACCGACGAATTGGGATATTGCCAGAGAGCCCTATCAGCTTCGAGTGAACTAAAACAAGCCAATGGAATTGGCGTGCGATATTTGCATAATGCACACCGCCTCCGCCAGGTGGTATAAATAGGAAGCAGATGCAATCGCACTCTGTTTTTCGCTGAGGAGACAACTGGTGTCCACACTACAGCGAGGGCACAGGAACTGTGGCGACGGGACGTACGTCTCCGTTCCCTCCTTCAGGGAACGAGGGTTACATACATAACCGAGACGTTCCCTTTCAGTCGGTCACGTACGTCAGTAGTGACCGATGAATTGGGATCCCAAATAAAACGCCAAAGTTACAGACCCCTTCCAGAGCCCAGCGCAAGCTCTAGCCACCCGGCGCACCAGTGGGGCGGAGAAGGGGGCGAGCTTACACTGAGAGAGTCTACTGCTGTTCCGCAAGACCCACTACAGGAGACTTAGACAACACTGGGGAAGCGAACCCGGAGGGGACGGTGTGGAGACCACAACCTAACCTGCAGGGGAGAAATTTACGTGGAGAATACACATATGGACTGGCCGTGGGCAGACCCTGGGATGGCTCCAGCCTAGAGATAGGGGAGACTCATCTGACAGATGACAGCAGAGCTGGCTCTGCTAAGGGAAAGATACGGGCTCACTGTGGGGAGTTAACCGTGGACAATACACATATGGGACCACTCACGTGGGGGAGTCACAACATATGGCACCCAGCCAAACATCAACGTCGGTGACGGACGTTTGGCCTGGCATCAGACACTCCACAATGTCTGAGCCGCAAGGGGAGGCGGAGGAACTTGACAGGGTTCGCCAAGCGGGGAACTCTACTAGAGTAAATGGATGCACGTATCCGGCCCAGGGGGCGGGAGTGGCATTGCAAGCCGACACTAGAACGGGCTCTTCGCGCCTACCGGCTGCTGGAAGCGAGTACACGGGAAGATACCGGTTCCACACGAAGGCTATAGAATCTAGCGAACGTGTTGGGTGTCGCCCAGCCCGCAGCTCTACAGATATCTGTCAGCGAGGCGCCGTGCGCCAGCGCCCAGGAAGAGGCCACTCCTCTGGTGGAGTGGGCTTTCAACCCGAGCGGGCAAGGCACGCCCTGGGATTCATACGAATCCTGGGATTCATCCCAAGGAGATGGCATCCACTATCCAGTGGGCCATCCTCTGCTTGGAGACAGCCTTTCCCTTCTGCTGGCCTCCGTAACAGACAAAGAGCTGATCTGAGTTCCTGAAACTTCGCATTCTGTCCACGTACAGGTGCAGAGCGCGGACGGGACAGAGCAAAGCTAGGGCTGGGTTTGCCTCCTCCGAAGGCAGCGCTTGCAGGTTCACTACCTGATCTCTGAAGGGAGTGGTAGGAACCTTGGGCACATATCCAGGCCGGGGTCTCAGGATAATGTGAGAGTCACCAGGCCCGAATTCCAGGCACGATTCGTCGACCGAAAATGCGTGCAGGTCCCCTACCCTCTTGAGCAAGGCCAATGCAACCAGGAGAACGGTCTTAAGGGACAGTACTTTTAACTCGACTGATTGCAAAGGCTCGAAGGAATGATCCCGGAGAGATGTAAGTACCAGGGTGAGATCCCAAGAGGGTACAGAGGGAGGGCGAGGCGGATTTAGTCTCCTCGCCCCCCTCAGGAACCTGACGATCAGATCGTGCTTCCCCAGCGATTTACCATCAACTGCATAGTGATGTGCAGCAATAGCAGCAACATACACCTTGAGGGTGGAGGGAGACAGCCTTCGCTCCAGGCCCTCTTGCAGGAAGGAGAGCACAGATCTGACCGAACATGATCGGGGGTCCTCTCGGTGAGAAGAGCACCATTTGACGAACAGGTTCCACTTCAACGCATAGAGGTTCCTCGTAGAAGGAGCTCTAGCGGTTCACTCAGAACCTCCGCGTCCCAGGACGCGGGTGCCAGAGGGTGCCCCGTCTCTGAGTCAGGAGGTCTTTCCTCAGAGGAATGGGCCAGGGAGGCGCTGTCGCGAGGAGTGTGAGGTCTGAGAACCAGGTCCGAGTGGGCCAGCATGGAGCCACTAACAAGACCTGCACCTCGTCATCCCTGACTTTGCACAGGAGCTGTGCGAGAAGGCTCACTGGGGGAAAACGCATACTTGCGTAGGCCCCGGGGCCAGCTGAGTGCCAGGGCATCCGTGCCGAGCGTGCTGCCGGACAGGGAATAGAACCACTGGCAGTGGGCAGTCTCCAGGGAGGCGAACAGATCTATCTGTTAAATCAGCTGGACCACCTGGGGATGGAGTCTCCATTCGCCCGAAAGCGGAGGCTGCCGTGAGAGCTCATCGGCTGCACGGTTGAGCACGCCTGGGACATGAATGGCACGAAGCGACCTCAGATGCTTCTGACTCCATAACAAGAGATGGCGGGCGAGTTGCGACATGCGGCGGGAGCGTAGACCACGCTGATGGTTGATGTACGCAACGGCTGCAGTGCTGTCCGAGCAGACCAGTACGTGCTTGTCTGTCAACAGCTCCTTGAAGTGGCTCAGTGCAAGACGTACTGCTAGCAACTCGAGGCAATTGATATGCCAATGCAGTTGAGGCCCCGTCCACAGACCTGAAACTGCATGCCCGTTGTACGTGGCTCCCCACCCCATGGCCGAAGCATCTGTGTGGACCACAGCATGCCTGGACACTTATTCGAGGGGAACCCCAGCCCGCAGGAACGACCACTTGGTGATCGTGCGATGGCAGTTTGGTGTCACGGGGACACGGAATGTATCGCGTTGCCACACCCATCTCGGGACCCGGCCGTGGAGCCAGTGTTGAAGCGGCCTCATATGAAGCAATCCGAGCGGCGTGACCGCGGCTGCGGATGCCATATGCCATAGGAGCCTCTGAAAGAGTTTCAGTGGGGCCGCTGTCCTGCGCTTGAGCGTACTCAGGCAGTTCAACACTGACTGGACGCGCTCCTCGGTGAGGCGCGCTGTCTGGGTGACCGAGTCCAGTTCCATACCGAGATAAGAGATCCTCTGCCCGGGGGCGAGTTTGCTCTTGTCCCAGTTGACCCGAAGACCCAACCGGCTGAGGTGAGCTAACACCATGTCCCTGTGTTCGCACAACTGCTCTCGCGAGCTGGCCAGGATGAGATAGTTGAGAATGCGAACGCCCTGTTCCTTGAGCGGAACAATGGCCGCCTCCGCAACCTTCGTAAAGACGCGGGGCGACAGGGCCAGCCCGAAGGGTAGGACTTTGTACTGATATGCCCGACCCTCGAACGCAAACCGTAGGAAGGGTCTGTTTCGAGGCAGAATCGAGACATGAAAGTACACATCCTTCAGGTCGATCGCTGCAAACCAATCCTGGGGACGGATGCATTCGAAAATGCGCCTCTGCGTAAGCATCTTGAACGGCAGCCTGTGAAGGGACCGATTCAAGACACGCAGATTCAGGATTTGCCGTAGCCCACCGCCCTTCTTCGGTACAATGAAGTAGGGGCTGTAAAACCCCGACTTCATATCGGCTGGAGGGACCGGCTCGATTGCATCCTTCGCCAGGAGGACAGCAATCTCCGCCCGGAGAACAGGTGCGTTGTCCAGTGACACCTGAGTGTAGTGGACACCCCTGAACACCGGGGGACGCCGGGCGAACTGAATCGCATAGTCGAGTCTGATAGTGCGAATGAGCCAGCAGGACGGGCTGGGGAGCGCTATTCAGGCTTCCAGACACCGAGCCAGCAGGACCAAAGGCACCACAGACGTACCGGGCGTGGGGCAGCGAAGCAGAGTGCTGGGACCCGACTCGGACGGCATAGCGGCCCGAAGTGGAATCAGACTCTGCAAGGTGGCAGTGTGTATGGGAGACGGCACATGGAGGGCGGCCCTGACCAACACACTGGGACCTGCTGGCGAAGTGAGAGGGGGCTGAGAGTGGCGAGGCGGGGCCTCGTGCACTGCCAGCTGCGCCCTCTTGGGACCTGGAGGATTAGAAAACTGTTCTACTTCGTGGGTACCGCTGGACTCCGGAGAGCCAGCGGCGGAACAGACCAAAATTCTCCACCCGGCCCTCCTCCGGGAAGGGAGCGATGCGGGCATCGTCTCCCCTTCTTTTTTTTTTTTTTTGCAAACCAAACGGGGCAAATAATGCTGTGAAAACAGCAGTTGAGAACTGTATAAACAGCTCGAGAAGCTCACTCTGGGAAGTTCGCGGCCTCGCTGTACGGTGCCATAACGCCAGCACTGTAGAACAAAAGCTCTTCAAAGGCTTGAGAAGTCACTCTCAGTCTAATAGCAGGAACACACAGGTTGGCTCCGAAGCGAAAGACAGAGTGCGATTGCATATGCTTCCTATTTATACCACCTGGCGGAGGCGGTGCGCATTATGCAAATATCGCACGCCAATTCCATTGGCTTGTTTTAGTTCACTCGAAGCTGATAGGGCTCTCTGGCGATATCCCAATTCGTCGGTCACTACTGACGTACGTCGAACGTGACCGACTGAAAGGGAACTTCACACTCATTGGAAATTGACCTTTGACATCATTTAAATGATCCCATGGATGTGACATTTGTGGTTCGAGGTCAGTGGCATCAGCTGGCTGCAGTAAATGTGGCATATTCAAATGACTTTGACATAGTCCTTTTACCCTATTTAAATGCATATTGCCCACCAGGGCTGTGTAAGTTGGGGTTCTAGCCCAGTGGCTAGAGCCACTGCCCCTCTGCCCTCATTGGCTGGGGTGCCCCTCTTGACTTCTCATATCTTGACACGTTTTTGTATTTCTGTCGGTAATGTTTTGTTCCTGGTCTTTTAATAGTGCTAACAAATTGTACAAAATATCCACATTCTTGGAAGAGATTTAGAATTCTTATCTAATCAAATAATTGTACCTGATCTGACCTAATATAAATAACACCAAATTTGGTGTTTTAAAAATGCCTTCACAAAAAAAGAAGACAGAGAGAGAAACAGTGAAGAGAGGCTGCTAAAGGCAGTTCAACACTGCAAACATGGATTCAAAGCTCTAGCAAGCCAGTAAATCATCATATAGAATATTTAATAGACAGTTTGTCACACTTTAACTCCTGTAAAGTATATTTTCCATTATAATCAACTGATATTAGTAATCTATAACATACATCATATTTATAATATTTTATTAAGAACATATTAATAGTATGAAAAAAATAATATACTGTAAATGTTCTAAATGAGTTGTATCTTAGCATAGTATAGTATATAATATATATTTATTCTGTATAATATTAAATTAAATGTCTAGTACTTCCAGGTAAGACTGTTAAACTGACTGGCGAAGGACAGTGAAGGACTATGTTATAGAGTGATAAGAAGAAAGATAGACATTAAATTATTTGATTGGAAAAACTAATTACAACATAAATTGAATTGGCACTAAGCCTAACCATTGTATTTACAATATCATTGTAAAAGGTTTGCAGTGTTGCAGTGTTACAGTCAAGCTACCCTTCTGAAAATGTAGTTAGCTACACTACAAGTTACTAACAAAAAGTAGCTAGCTACATTGAAACTACTTGGATTTTTTTTTTTTTTTTTTTTTTTTAAATGACAGCCTATTACAAATAACTGAATAACTGTTAATGAAGAATGTTTAAGTAAAATGTTTGGGGTTTAAAACAACGCAATGCACTACAATTATGATTTCAAAGCGTACTGTTTTATTTTGTAATGTATATCAAAAGATACAATACTCAAATGTAGCCTATATCTCACACCTGACTGTCAAAGTGCAAAACTGCTACAAATGTCACACCAATGCAGGCCCAGTTCTACGCACCTAAGCACCCTCAAACGCAAGCAAAAGCAAGAGCACCCTCAGTTGATACTGTCATAATATCATATTGGCGAAACAGATTTGGCAAACGCTCCAGTGCGTATTTGTGTTTGCTCTCTGGAGAATTTCAAATGTTTCTATTTACAACATGATTTTGCAGCGGTGAGCAACGTAGCCAATCACAGACACAACTGTTGATCTCTTGAATGCAATGGCCAATCAGGGGTGTTTAAGTTAGTTAGAATCACCGGAAGAAACGCCAGAGTTTTTATTCAGCACTGAGTTTGCATGCTCGCGAAGCCTCTCATTAACAAAGTGTAGACACGATGTAAGAGACTCATTGTGCAGTGTAGACAGCTATAATTGAGATGAGTTATGACTTTTTAGTGATTATAAAGGAAGCGCTCTTTGCACGCTTTATATAATACAATCAGAATTTTAATATAAGTTTTGTTTTTCATGCTATGAGAGGACCGACGACCAATTACACTCTGCAGTTTCAGAAGTGATATCTACATATAAATGCAGGATTCACACTCAGAACTGCTACCATAACCATAACATGGGACAAAAATATGCAATAATAATAATAATAAGTAATGTGCAGGCTAGAAAAATATTTGAATTTTTGTATCAATATTTTTTAAATTCTATTCCAATTATTTGTAAAATTAATGACTTAAAAAAATCTTAAATGTCTCACTGTACATTGCTATTCTTGTTATGGTCGAGCCGTTGCTTACACATTACATCTGCACTTTACTATAGCATCCTGACTAATTTTAGAAGCACCCTCAGTGATTTGATTCTGGTACTGGGCCTGCACCAATGCAAGAACAAAATATATGCAACTTAAATTGGATACACAGAAAAATGCATGTTAAACTCACAGCACATGCAGTGATGAAGCTTTGAGACGCGAATCGTGCGCTTCTTGCGTGAACATTCTGAAACCCGTGCAACCTATTTTATTAGATCAGCCTTTGCCGTGTGATAAGCGCACTAAGCTATATCGCGATTTTGTTTTCTGTTCAATTAACGGATGCTTTAGCAATGCAATGACGCAAAACACCGCGTTAGTGAATTAGGTTTATTATAAAACTATGGCGGGACAGATTAGACTATGGCGGGTCACCACTGTAATAAAATAGTTTGCATACATTTGATATAGACTGCAATAAAGCAGAACAATCAATTTAAAAAAGGCTATTCACCTGTGTGCTTGAAGTCTTCGACATAGACAGCGTTTTAATCATTTGTTTATAAATTAAGCGTAACCTTTACTAATCGATTCGTGTGAAGTGTAAACCCACTCCTTACATAATCATCAGACGATCTCTTCTCGGTGAACTGTAAAGCCGCAAGATGCGTGATATAACAATAGATGGCAGTAATGCACGATTTTAGTTCGTGATCTAGTAAGACGCTGTGCTGCTTCAATGCATCGCAGGCTCATCAGAACGCAAAACGGAATGTAGCTTGTAGCTTTTGGTCGCGCTACACCACTACTTGCTGGAAAAAGTAGTTAACTACTGGAAAAGCTACACTGTTTTAAAAGTAGCTGAACTACTGACAAGCTACTGAAAAATGTAGTTAAACTAGTAGCGTTGCTACATGTAGTTAACTACTCCCCAACACTTAAGGTTTGTTATTCATTCTCTATATTAAGATGATGCTCAGAGTCAACTCAAAAGAGTCAAAATGAAGGTCTAGAGCATGTGCTGTGCTGTTTTTTAATTGGATATTTGTAACAACTTGATAATTTGCATTAACAAGCACTCTACCCCACATACCCCTTAGTGCCCCCTTTTTGGGTTTAGGCCACTGTCCCTCAAAATGTGTGTGCACGGCCCTGTTGCCCACTGTGCACAGTTTTTTCTAAAGCCACCAGGGCGGTGATGGCGCCGGTGCTTGGGCCCGATCATAGATGCACGCGATTATATTTATTATACTATAAAGGCATAAACCTTAATAAAGGTGACACTTTTTTTTTTTCATTATAACATTTGAACCCTTTGTCCTAGAAACAAAATTCTTAGTTCACCTGATTACTCTCCTCATGCTGATCACATTTAATGTCTTACATTAAAACTGTATTTTTTTTTTTTATGTGGCTATTTTTTTTAACTGTTATGTTTGTTTGAATTACTCAAGGAATTCTCAGATTCCTTGAGTCTTGCCGAATCTCCTTGAGTCTTGCCGAACCCCTTTTTCCAGGAGTGGATAAATTTCCTGTATGCCATTTTGAAATTTGATGTAATTATTAATACTTTTCATCACTTTTATGTAATTTAGTAAAAATTGAGTATGGATCATTGACAAGGTACCTGAGAAGTTTGAAGTCAGCGCCACCTAATGTTCCAAAGATATAAGGGGGTTTTTTTAAGCAAAAAAACACTTATAATTTTTGAAAATATTGTCCAAAATTTGTTTTCTTTGTGTCGTTCCATTCTTTTTGGTTTATGCAGATCCCATGTTTGATTATGTCCTTATGTTAGTTCTGTTTTGGTTGTGAAAAGTTAGGTATGCCATTCAAGGTTGTGTTTTATGCAGCGCTCATCGGTTTATTAAATTTATTAGGTAATTTGTGCAATAGACAACTTTTGACTATAACTAATACTACTCTTGTTTTGGATCTGAATGGTCCATTACTTTACAGAGATGGTGTATTTATCAGGCTGCTCAGATGACAATAATGAGAAATAAATGTCCTTTGTGAAGCAATGTGTTTGGTATGGTATTTTCCTGATAAGCTACAGCAAACTATAAACATCTATTTATAGTTTATAAACACTTGTTCGTTGCACTTTTTGTTTTGTTTAAAAAAAAAAAAAAAAAAAAATGTGTATGGGTCCAGAGCTGCCTTGTTGCATCACTGAAACTAGTCATTAATTAGACTATTTTAAGTGTCCTGAAACCTCAGGTAAACATAACACAGTAACAGTTCTTGGTTCATTTTGAGCTCAGGGGTAGTATTTTGAATAAAACTGGAACTGCAAAAGAAGCTATTTTTAATTTATAACACTACTTGAAAGTGGTGGGGATGTGTAGGATTTTGTGATTTTGTGTTTAAATTCAGTGAAAATCTGCATCTGTGGCTGCAGATTCGGTATGTGCCCATACATAATCTTATTAACTCAACATAACTTAATGAAATGAAATAAAAACCTTTAAGTTTTTTTCCATTGTCTAAAGTGATCTGTTAAAACAAAGAGTATAATTTAAATCCGTCCACACTGACCTATGAATGGGATGGCAGCCAGGAAGTCCTGCTCCACAGATGAGGGTGGTATGCCAACATTAGTCTGGTATTCTGACCGTGAGGAAATGACTGTGGCTGAAAGGGGTTCAGGTGAATACACAGGAAAAGCATGGTGGGGATGTCGCACACCAGGAGGGGTCTTTCTGCCTGAGGGGGGCTTTTGTCTAAGCACCACCTCCTGAACCTGAACGGGCTCCTCAGCAAACACACTGACCACTGAGCCTGCTCTAGCTGAGTCTTGGGGCTCTGCTGTGGGGGGAGTGACAAAGGATGCACTCTGCAGTGGGCTGGTTTTCGGGGTGGGGGTCCAGCTATGGTGAGGTCCAGGGTAGGAAGGGTCCCTGAAGGAGTGAGACTGTTGGCTGGACTTTTGACAGAAGGAGGGGCTGTAGCTGCGGTAACCCACTGTCTGATCATCTGCAGTTTGTCCAAGTGAGCGTTTGATCTGAGCAGCTGGCTGCTGGTTATGGCTTAAGCCCCAAACAGAGGATGGCACCATTGCAGAAACAATCACGTGCTGATTGGGCAGACTTGGATGCTCCTCAGTGCTGATTGGCTGACTGCTTTGATGAGGCCATGCTGGTCTTTCATAATGGGGAGAGATCAGAACAGATGCCTTTTCTAGAGTTTCTAGTGAACGGCCGTAACTCTGCTCATAGGAAGCATATGCAGCCAGCAGGTTCTCTGAAAAGGAATGGCTGGAGGTTTGACCCAACCTCCCCAGCCCATAGGAATCCATACAAGGTGAGTGTTTGGCACCTATGGCTGCTCTGTAGTGCAGAAGGAGGGTGTCCTGAGAGGTGTCATGTGGCCACCCACCATAAGACCTTCCTAGTGCCAGTCCCAGGTCACACACCCGGTCTTCAGAGATGCTCTGGTGGTGATAGGACATGCCAAGGCCTGGCCGATCTGCTTGGCTGTAGTACCAATCTGACAGAGCCTGGTGGCACAGTTCACTGTGGGCTTGGGGAAGACTGCCCTTCCTAGGGAGGGGGAGTGAGGCGGAGACAATAGCTGCATTGTGGTTGGCAAAGTGGAAGTCCAGCGGGCTCATCGTTATCCCCGCTGAGGACGAGGAGTGGGCGCATTGGTGAGTCAGGTGATGATGGGCACGCTGAGACCCTACGACAATCCCAGAGTTCAGGTTGTCAGGAAGATCGTGGCTCTGGGTGGCAGTGGTGGGTTTGCTGCCTGAGTAACAGACCGAAGGAGGTTCAGGAAGGTTTTGGGCTTCTCCAGTGTAGGGCTCATTCCCTCTCAAGTATGCATCTTGAGAATATGCCTGTAAGAGATGAAGAAATAAAACAAGTTAACTGTGAATGAGGCTGTACGAAAAGCAAGTAGAAAAATCATCAAGACATAGAATTAAAAGACCCGGTGTCACATTTGGTTTTATTTTAGTTTCTCTTTCCTAGGACTTTTAGTTTGTTTTCCCTGGTGTTACCTGTATTCCGTTCCTGTTTCGTTTTTCCCTGTTTCTAATTTGTTTATATGGTCACTTATTGTTTTCACCTGTCTTGTTTAGTCCCTCAATTTCTTTTGTATTTAAGCCCTCGGTTTTATCAGTCCTTTTTTTCAGCATTATCTTTGTGTTTGACATTATCGCTCTGTGTTGGATTGCCTTCTTTGTTTTCTTTGTTAATAAAAAGTGTTTAAGCTGCACTTAGATCCACCTCTCCTCTGCCTTGCCTAACCAGCTGTAACCCGGAGTATTAATGTATTAAAGTGACCCTATTATGCTATTTTAAAGGTTCTTAATTTTATAACAGGTACAACAGGTTTTATAACATGTTTACATGTATTAAAGGTCAAAAACACTTTCATTTTCTCATAATATACATTGCACATCACCACATTTTTGAACGATTCTCAAACGACTTGTCTGATGCTTATTCTCTCTAAATCCCTCCTTTCCGCGAGCCTGCTCTGCTCTCTGATTGGCCAGACGGCCCAGTCTGTTGTGATTGGTCTAGCGCTTACACTGCATGCGGAAACAAACGCCCCATTACCATAACTGATTCAGCTCCGGAGGTTTCCTGAAGCTTCCAGAGGCTTCCGGAGCTCAGCGATTGTACACACTGTACAGACAGTAACGATGGCATCAATTTTACCATATCAATCCGAGCGCGAGTCCGATGATGAAACATTAGAAGAACTAGTTATTCAACCCAAGCCTCCATCGCAAGAACTGATACACTACTCGGTTTGTTCATCATGAGATGTTGGAACTGTAATTCCTCTACATCAGCATTAACAAGTGTATTTCCATCAACAAACCAATGTGTATATTTCTAATTCATTGTGGTGCACATGTGGGAACTGTATCATTAACTATCAATTATAGTGCTAATGTTAGCTGAGCACTAACATGAATGACTGATGTAACATTAAAGTTTGTAAAAAAATCTTGCTCCATCCTTTATCATCACTCAGAATAGTAAGAAGGACAGACAATCTGCATTAATGGACACAATTTTAGGTAATTGTGGCCACAGCTGATTTGCATTGGTTTTGCATTGTATTTCAGTAAGTGATAGTGATAATGTGAGTTAAAGCTGGGACACACATAACGATTGTAAGGCCGATTATGAATGTAATTTGATACTTATGACTGATCATGCCCAAATGTGCCGAGTCAGAGCCAGTTGCGTTCAGTCAGTGTTTACAGTCAGTGTTTAAATACCGTGTGTAAGTATTTAAATCTATGTGGCATCGTGAGAGGGTGTGTCATAGAGGGAAGGTATGTGCCATCTAGATGGTTGCAGCAGGACTACAAACCAAGATGGCCACCCGGTCCGGGACTACAATTACCAGGTTCCTTCGCAGTGGAAGCATAGCTGTTGCAAGTGAAGGAGAAAAGCTGTTAATGAGCTAAGAACAAAGACACTGTGTGTGTCTGGACACAGAGAGAAGCTGGAATAGTGTTTTTTCTTTTCTGTGTAAAGTTTGTAGTTTGAGTTGATTAAAAAAAGGAAACCAGTTGCTTGATCTCTGCCTGGACTTAATTTCTGAAGCAATCCACCCTTTGGTGATACCCTACCCCTCACAATGCCACATATGGTGGAGAATGCAGTTCCAATGGTGTGAGTGCTGATGTCCAACAGAGATTGGGAAGACCTGACGGTGAAGTTTGCTAAGTTAAGTACAAGAGACCAAAACATTACAATGGAGGAGTTATTGAAAGCAATTCTAGAGACTAACAAAATCTAACAACAAACTAATGCTGCATTAGTAGAAGAACAAAGACGTGCAAATGAGTTGAAAGCAAAGGAACTTCAAATAAGAATGAGCCAAGATAGCAATAAAATCAGAGCTAGTGACTTCATTCCAAAAATGGGGGTCACCGATGACGTGGAGGCATACCTGTATGCTTTTGAGACAACAGCGCATAGAGAAAAGTGGCCAAAAGAACAGTGGGCTAGGATGTTGGCACCATTTTTATCAGATGAATCACAAAAGGCCTTTTTAGATTTAGACCCTACAACTGCAAATGATTCTGATAGCTTAAAAAAAGAGATCCTTAGCAGAAATGGTCTCACAATGTTTGGGATGGCCCAGCGAGTACATGAATGGGGATTTCAGAAAGACCAACCTCCCCGTGCACAGTTTCATGAACTGATGCGCCTGACGAAGCAATGGCTAGAACCTGAAAAGAATACAGCAGGATCAGTCGTCGAGAAAGTAGTGGTAGAAAAATACCTAAGAGCCCTTCCATATGAAGCAAAAAAAGTTAGCCAGAGCAATCCAATAATGGCAAAGGGTTTAATAGAGGCAGTTGAAATATATCAAGCTAATGTAAATATGTTAAATTACCGGACACAAGCTAGGTCTCATCCACAGACAAGGAAGACTCCCAAAGGTCAGCCAACACAGTGGTTAAGCCCGAGGAAGGGAAACAGTGGTCCCTATGAACAACAAAAAGCATTATCAGACTACAGCCCTAGAACATGTTACAAATGTGGGGAACTCAGTCATATTTCCTGGCAGTGTAACAAACCAGATGAACCCATGCCAACAGCAAATTCTTCAGGGAGCCAGCAGACTAACCTCTTTGCTGCACTAATGGGAGACACAAACTTCCCAGCCATGGCCTGCCCTGTAACTATAAATAGCCAGGATGTGGAGGCCAGGCCTTATTAGACTCAGGGAGCATGATTACCTTGATCAACAAGTCACTAGTCAACCCAGCAGAGATCTTTCAGGAAAATACCATCCTGGTGTTTTGTGTGCATGGAGACAATCATAAATACCCAACAGCTGCTCTAACCATCATCGCCACAAAAGGGAAATGTGACGTAAAAGGGACTGCCCAATATTCCATGCTCTGTGGCAAGACATATTGGGGAAAAAGATGAGGGAGACCCAAAGGCCTAGAGTTCAGACTCGTGCAGAACCAAGGGGTGTTCCAGAGGAGACTGAAACAGCTTCTGAAAATGAGTCATCACAGGAGAGCGTGGGTGAATCCGGGAGCAAAGCAGAGACGGGACAATAAGAGGACAATATGGTATGGCACAGCTAAATGACCAAACATTAACTAATGCACTGAAGAATGTCAGAGGGGTGGAGGGGGGGTGGATAAAAAGCAGGGACATCTAACATTTCCATACTTTGCAGTAAAAAAATGGTCTGCTTTATTGGGTAAACAAAAGTGGAGAGGACGTCCAGGAACAGCTCCTAGTACCTAAGTCTCATAGATCAACAGTGTTACATCTAGCTCACACTCACCTACTTGGAGCCCACTTAGGAGTGGATAAAACTAAAGAGAGGATTTTGCAGCGTTTTTTTTTTTTTTTGGCCCGGCATTTACAAAGAGGTAGAAAACTACTGCCGCAGCTGTCCAGAATGTCAACAAGTAGAACCAAAACCGACAGCACAAAAAACCCTAATTCCCCTGCCAATCATTGAGACCCCGTTTGAAAGAATTGGAATGGATATTGTGGGGCCCCTACCCAAGAGTGCTAGGGGACATCAATACATTTTAGTGATGCTGGATTATGCTACCTGATATCCTGAAGCTGTTCCCCTGCGGAAAGCCACAGCCAAACAGGTGGCCAAAGAACTGTTCCTCCTCAGTAGTAGGGTAGGGATCCCAAAAGAGATCCTAACTGATCAGAGGACCCCCTTTATGTCAAGTATTGTCAAGGAGATGAGTAACCTCTTGAGAATCAAACAGCTCAGAACCTTAGTTTACCATCCCCAAACAGATGGTCTTGTAGAGTGCTTTAATAAAACACTCAAGCATATGCTGCGCAAAGTCATTGAGAAAGATGGACGAAACTGGGACCAGCTTTTCCCCTACCTTTTGTTTTCAATGAGAGAGGTACCCTAGGCCTCTAAGATATTCTCCCCTTTTGAATTGCTCTACCAACACAAGCCAAGAGGGCTCTTAGACATTGCCAAAGTATCTTGGGAAAAACAACCCTGTCCACATAGAACCCTAATTGAACATGTGGAAACTATGAGAGAGAGGATGGCAGCGGTGTTTCCCATCATCAGAGAGCACATGGAAAAATCCCAGAGGGAACAACAAGCCACATACAACTGGCCTGTACAGCCGAAGGAGTTCCAAATAGTAGATAAGGTGTTCATGCTCATACCCACTGTGGAAAGCAAGTTCCTCGCCACCTGGCAAGGGCCATTTGAAGTAGCAGAGAGAACTGGAGAAGTAAATTATAGAGTAAATCAGCCAGGTAAGAGGAAACCAAGTATATATATATACAAACCAAGATGGCCACCCGGTCCGGGACTACAATTACCAGGTTCCTTGGCGGTGGAAGCACAGCTGTTGCAAATAAAGGAGAAAAGCTGTTAATGAGCTGAGAAGAAAGAGACTTTGTGTGTCTGGATACAGAGAGAAGCTGGAATAGTGTTTTTTCTTTTCTGTGTAATGTTTGAAGTTTGAGTTGATTAAAAAAAGGAAACCAGTTGCTTGATCTCTGCCTAGACTTGATTTCTGAAGCAATCCACCCTTTGGTGATACCCTAACTTTCACGATGCCAAAATCTTCCTTCAGTCAAAGGAAACAGTCTTTGTGTGTTGAGCAAAGTCTTAGAATGTTTTAGCTAGTCATTAAGTGTGTCCCTGGCTTTAGCCTTTTAGCTGGAGATCTACGCAATATAAAACACAAAACTACGTATTTTGAACTCCAAGTAGAAAATATATACATCAATAATTAATCATACTTACAGGTTGTGATTCTGAGGAGCAAGTTGTTCCAAATAAAATGGCTATTGTCTTATCTTTAATGGTGTTTTGTAAAAACACGAGGGCCCTCATTTATCAAACGAACGTAGAAACCAGCGTACATCCGAACGAAAAAATCAGCTTACAACAATGCTCACGTGTGATTCATTAAACTTTCGTAAGTGCCCAATTCCGTCGCTCGGATGAACGGATGATGATAAATGTGGTGGCTGAAAACAATCTTCATTTAAATATCTCGCCCCAAATTTTAGAAGCCTTGCCCCATAGTTTACGACACAGAGAAACGTAACCTGGCCGTGAAGAAGAAGTAATCGCATGAAAAAGAAATGTATCTTACTTTGAAATCACCTATCAACTTTCTAATTTCAAACAATAAAATTAATTTAAATAAAAATACCGGTAAATAAAACTAAATACTTACAAACATTATTAATATATATAAACTTGGTTATTTTAGTACCTCACTCCACAGAACATCCTTTAAATTTATTTTATTCAGAGCAGAACAAGAACGAAAAATAAGTAGCTATATATTGAAACAAAATAGGCTATAGTGGCATTCATTATAAAGCAGAAATTAAATTATTTAAAGCAAAACTGAATTGGGCTCACATAGCCTACCTCTCTCATTCGGGAAGAATCCAAACATTTCCATATTCGTGATGTAACATTTATTGGTTGCTGAACTACTGTTCATTATGTAAACAAGGCTTTCTATTTCACTCTTGTGTCAATATCCACGTAAAACATCATCCTTCATCTGTTTGGTTGGGTGTTGCGGGCACCGACTGGTACAGATGTACTCCTATAGTGGACCATTAAACTGAGCAGTGTTAACTTTCTCTGCATTTAGTTTTCTGATAAATGGCTGAAATGTAATGTTAGCAATGCTAGAACTGATATGTAGCGTCTGCGTGTGTGAGTGAGGCGCCTGCGCGATCAATTGGATTTAATAAAATAAAGATAAATATTTTAATAAAATAAAGAAAACGAATACAATGCGTCAAATGAGCGTAGCCTGTACTAGCCCTATTTGATGCACAGTATTTCTCTTTTGTTTTGTTAATCTGTTAATTATTTCAGTGAAATAAATTTCGTGTAGTCCTATTTTTTTTTTTCTTGTAGGCTATATTATTCTGTTTTTCTCTGCGTTGCAGGTATATGATGTGTGAATCCTTATGTTCTTTTGATGTTGCCATATGCGCATCGAGTTAAATCCCTGGAAGGAAAAAAAAAAAACATTTGTGGTATTTTAAGACATGCATCTATTCTAATTTAATTTTAATTTGACATTTTAATTGTGTCGTTTAATGGTTAATGATCGGTTAGTGAGTGATTGTCGGTCAGGAAAATAAACTAAATGTTCTCATAACAGTTCTCCACCAGATCTACTATGCTGCACACACAAGTTCCTGCTGACTCAAAAACATGCGTACACGAGCTGAGACCTGACTTGAGATTTGATTGTAGCCAACGCTCACGCTCACGCTCATATTGATAAATGCCAAATTTTGCGTGGAAACGAGTTTTCTGCCGTACGATCGTTTGATAAATGAGGGCCGAGGTGTTTTGAAATGATACGCTGATGGTTCTTTCCTGGTTTAATGACTCTTTTCCATAGCTTCATTCCCTGTTCCCACTTCCGGTTTCATTCTATCACTTTTCATTTTACCTATGCATGTGTGATTTGTGTGTGTGTGTGTGTGTGTGTGTTTGTCAGTCTAGTTATGTGTTCGTGATTTAGTCAATAAAACTTGTGCACAATACATGTTTGGGTTTGGACTCCCTGCCTGCAATGATCAATCTTGTTACATGCTCTAAGCGCTGTAAATAAAAAGAATTATTTTTCTGTGGTCATGAAAATATCCTTTTATTAGGATTAATTAATAATCAATACTGAGTGATCACAGGACGAACTTACTAATTGATTGTAATGTAATGTAGCTACATCAAGTTAATCCGATTAACTGAGCCAAATATTTATAATTAATCACAACAAGTTATGAATAATTATTAATATTTCCCTTTTGAGCTAATTTGCTACATATTTGGTGGAGAATGCAGGCATCGTTTTAAACAATTGTTTTCAGACAGACCCAGTAATCCATCATATGTTGTTCCATAAGCTTTATTAACATCTTATACATGCACGTACAAGTTTCTGATAAAATCAGCAAAACTATAGCTTGAATGCACCTTCCTACGAACGGCTGAAAGTTTCTCAATGCTGTAATGCATGTTTAAATTGTACGATAAGAAACTAACCTGAAATTGAAGAAATCCTAATTTCAGTTGTTAAACAAGCGTAAGCCTTTTTCTGACTAAGAAATCTCAGATAAGCAGCACGTATAAATGGTCCCAGAATAAATTAACCTGATCTTGGGTGAAGAAATACCCATGTCAGCTTTAATTGCATAAGCCTTTTCTGATGAAGAAATCTCAGATTAGCAGCATGATTTTAAACTGTGTGGCGAAGAAATCCCACTACAGTATCTTTGACTAAGGCCTTATTATTCATTACATCATTGTATTTATATTGATGCACTGGACTGCTCATATGAAACATTCGCGTCGAATTAGTGGTGTAAATTCTAGCCTAGCTAACTAGTAATTCACCATTGTCTGTGAATTGAATGTGCTGTTTTGATTCATGAGTTATGCGTGATACATCATGACTGACCATGCTAGAGTTCTCAATACGTGCTTATAGCACAGCTCATGCGCTGCTTCGCTCGCGTTGTGTTGTGAGTTGGCATTGGTCTCTTAGCAACGCATGACAACAGAATGTGTGAGCAGACATGTCTGATAATCTGATAGCAGCACCCATGTCACAGACCATTGTGCAAACAACCACTGCATGCAGCCAAAACTAGCTTGTTAGCAACCCTACACGTATACAAGCTAAAGCCCTTTACCAAAACTAATAGCTGTTAGCACCCTGCTAACACTTAGACACGTGAGCATAGAGTGTAACATTCGATCCAAAGACTCTATAGACTTCGGGACCCTTTAGACCAGGGGTTTCCAAACTTTTTTGTCAGCCGAACCCCTTTGACCAAATAATTTACTTGAAGTACCCCCTGAGATTTGAAGTATATATTTCAATAATTTAATGGCACATTTGCATGTTTACTTCAAAAACATTTATTATTTATCCTTTTTCAAGATTTTATCAGTAGTATTTTACACATTCATATATTTGTTATTACACATTTAAACATATAAAATTTCATATTAATGCAATGTACAATGTAAATTGCATATAATGTAAAATAACTTTATTACACTTGATTATTATTATTATTTTCACATTGGGCTATAATTTTTTAAATCTTTTAATACAGGATTTCCTAAATGGGGAATTCTTGGTATACATTTAAGATTTCACATTTACATTACATTTGAATATACCTGTAACATTTCTTTACTTTGAAAAAAAAAAAAAAAAAAAAAGTTCAATTGCAATGGAAACAACTTCTATACTGGTAGACATTCAGTGTATGCCACATACCTTTTAATGTGACAGGTGTGCTTGGTGAGCATTGCACAAATCATCAATTCTGGGGACAATCTTTGACAGGCACACCCGCATCTCATCTTTGACATCAAGCCTTGCTCTTTGCTTTGTTTAAATGGAGCCCAGGGCTGAAAACCCACTCTCACACAAGTATGTAGTTGCGAAAGGCAAGAGTATATTTAGGGCCTTTTGTGTGAGCTCTGGATATGTGGACAAAACAACAGGGCTCAACCAAAATGATGTTATATCAAGTCCACAATTCTGGATATTCTGACGCAGAAAACTGTCATTGCTGAGATCAATCAACTTATCTTCCTCTGTCACAGTTAAACTATGAGGGATGTTTGCACTGACATTTGTAAATGGATCTCTGATCCAGTCTTTGTCTGTTTTCAAGTCATTTTCCACATCACCAAAGTATTTACTGAAACCATCAACAAGCACAGTGAGATGAGCACAGATTGTGTCAGAGATGTCCACTTTCTCTCCATCATTCAGCTCTGTGTAGCAGGGAAACATTGCTGTTACTCCATTTCTCACACGTTCTATCCAGCGTCGAACCTTCCTTGTAAACCCGTTGATTTTGTCAGACAGGTCCAGAATGTTTGTCTTGGGACCCTGCATACTAGTGTTAAGTTTATTCAGTTCATCAAACACATCTGCCAAGTATGCAAGTTTTTGTGTTCCATACAAGGTCCTTGAAGTGTGTGGTCAAGTTCGAATTCTGATTGGATAAAAATTGAGCGATCTCATTGCGCAGTTCAGAAACTCGTCGCAAAACGGATCCGCGAGACAGCCAGCGGACCTCTGTGTGTAAAAGAAGTCAATGGTGATCAGCGCCCATTTCAGCGCAGAGTGCCAAGAAAATACGAACATTTAATGGTCATGTCTTAATGAAGTTGACAATTTTAACGACAGAAATAAGCACTTCGTTCAAATCCGGGCACAGTTATTTTGATGCGAGTGCTTCTCTGTTGTAAAACACAATGGCCCTCATTTATCAAATGATCGTACGCCAGAAAACGTCTCAGGTTACGTATGTAACCATGGTTCCCTGAGAACAGGGAACGAGACTCTGCGTTTACCGCTATGGGGAACGTCACACGTGAACCGATGTCTGAAAGCAAAGAATCAAACCACTCCAATCCTATTGGCCGGCGACAGCCTATGACATCATCATAGCGCGACCCGGAAGTATAAAAGGAGCGCCTAGAGAATCAGTCAGTATCTTATCGTCTTGAGGGACTGTTCAGCAGGCAGCCCTGAAGCATGGCAGAGCAACCCAGAGTCTCGTTCCCTGTTCTCAGGGAACCATGGTTACATAAGTAACCTGAGACGTTCCCTTTCGAAAGGGAACTCTACTCTGCGTTTACCGCTATGGGGAACGATATACCCACGCCGCCATGCTTGAGGAGAGTGCATGCCAAGATGACTAGACAAACGTCCAGCAGTTTCGAGAGAAACGCCAGATAGCAACTCACCCTCGGGTCACGCAAAGGCTGTCAGTGACAGCATTCCCTACGGCCAACAGCCCAAGCTGAACCTCAAAGAGGCCTTCCGTAGAAAGCCTACCAAGGCCACTCAAAGGCTTCTGGGACCAAATCTTCAGAGGAAAGAAGGTCCCTTTAAGGGAATGTGGCCAGAGAACCGAAAGGAACCCCGGCCAGCCACTAGAAGGGGGAACGTAGTCACCCCAATGCCACCAGGGAGGCCGACCTGGTCTGACGGAGGACAAACTTAGTCTTGGCCAACCCTGTCTGAATACAGAATCTCAACAACGCATTCTTCAGAGAAGACAGCAAGTAAGAGCGACTGCAAAAAAGGCAGTAAGCAACTCAAACCCGGGCATCCTGGAGAGCAGAACTCAGCTGAATGCTATGAACCCTCTTATTGAGGGGAGTATACTCTGCTCAATCCTAGGATCTACTCAGCACTTGATTATTTGCACTGAGGAGGCTGTGCACTAAGAAACCCTGATACAGGAGAGCACAAACCAGCCTGGGGCTGATCCTCAACGGGAGGCCTCATGGAAGCCTTCAACCAATGATCAGCTTAGGGAGCTAAGCACTATTACAAAAACAACCCTAGCAGGGGAGTACAAAGCTCAACCTAACAGGTAGACCATACTGTAGGCACATAATCATGGAGGCCAGAGAGGGGCCTACAACATGACAATAGTTCTACGTGGAGTGGAAACTCACATATGCTAATATGCTTAGTCACAACAGTGGGAAATTCAAGGGCGGCCTGACAAGGCCACACAGCTTGAACACCTGTCTTGCTGGGAGCAAGAAACAACCACATGACAGCAGATAAGACTGTAAAGTGCCCACATAACAGTCCACCTAACACAATACAACAAGCAGTGCACTCGGTAAAAGAACCTTTTACTCTTTAAAGCAAGAGGAGTACAACATACGCCATCGTGATCTAAGGGAGGCCCAAAAACGGGCCTACAACCTCAGACAGACACGTGGTGTCAGCTCGTGGCAGCGTTTCAAGCTCCAGGAAGGACAAACAACCGAACTACAGGGAGGTTAATAAGTCACCTGGGGCCCTGGCCAGCCAGCAGTGTACTCAGTAAAACACCTCTAACTCTCTCAGCGAGAGGAGTACACTATAACATACACCAGCATGTTCTCAAAGGAGGCCCCGAGGGCCTACTACTTGTAAACACGCGGCGTTAGTCTAGTGGCCACTAAAGTTCTAGGAGCAAAATAGAACCAACTTACTACGAGGTAACTACTTAGCACAACTAGAGCTAAAGGATAAACAAACCATGCTCAAGGAAGCAAATGTAGAAAACCGAACCACAGTAAGGTTTATTACAAAAACTCACCCTGAGAGGTCAGACACTCAGTAATGTACTCAGTAAAAGCACTTTTTACTCTCAAAGTGAGAGGAGTACACAACCGAACTCCAACATGCTACACAGGAGACCCAGAAGGCCTACAACTTGCAAACACGTGGCATCGGCTAGTGGCAATCATAACCACACCAGCCAGCAGGCCATGCACTCAGTAAAAACACCTTTTACTCTTTAAAGCAAGAGGAGTACACACTCCGCCACCATACTCTATGAGAGGCCTGACCTAGGGCCTACTCTTAGCAGAGACAGGCGTGGCCAATGGCAGTGATGGTAACCACACAGAACTGTGCCAACATGTAATCTGAAAGGAGGCCATAGCGGGGCCTTCAACTTCAACAACACGTGGCGTCAGCTAGTGGTAATCATGATCAAACCAGCCAGCAGGCCATGCACTCAGTAAAAACACCTTTTACTCTTAAAGCAAGAGGAGTACACACTCTGCCACAATACTCTACGAGAGGCCTGACCTAGGGCCTACTCTTAGCAGAGACGGGCGTGGCTGATGGCGGTAATGGGTCCTGCAAGACCAACACAGAACTGTGCCAACATGTAATCTGAAAGGAGGCTTTAACGGGGCCTACAACTTCAGCAACACGTAGCACCAGCTAGTGGTCTTTAAAGGGGACCAAGCTCAAAAGGGGACCAGCACTAAACCCAACCAACAGTTGTGGGAAGCTTAACACACCTGAGCTAAGTCTACACATTCCAACAGGCAATGTACCAGTATACAATTACAGGGGTATAATGAAATGCCAACATGGTCTAAGGGAGGCCTAAAAAAGGCCTACTACCTCAAACAGACACGAGCATAAACCTGTGGCAGTGCTAAACTAAGTGAGCAAAACTCATGACCATATACCAACAACGCTTGTAAACACAAGCTGCTAAACTAGAAGGAGGCTAAATCCATTTAGAGCCTACAACTCCTACAGTATATGCAATATAGCTGTTATGGCAATGATCAAACCAGCGGGAGCTAACAGAAACCAAACTGAAAGTGAGGTTCTCTACACCCAACCTGAGTGTGCAATCCAACAGGTGATGCACTCAGTGAAACACCACAAACCCTAACTGGGGAGTACAAAAGTCACCATGCTCTTAAATAGAGGCTAACACAAGCCTACTATTATGAGAAGAGGTGCTAACCTGTGGCAGCACTAGAGTAAAGCTCACATACATGTAGGGCAAAAGCTAGAACCCAAAGCAAACATAATGCTTTGTAAACACATGCTATCCTGAAAAGGATAAACGCTCTCACCAAACAGATTATTACAGATCTGTACTGCACCCTAGAAAAACGGAGGCTAAAAAGCTAGCACCGTAACTCAAACTTGAATGTTAATTCAAGGGGCTCAGGGGAAAGACAAATTCATAGCATGAATAAAGTTCTAGCGAGTGGGGCCTAGCATACACTGCATACACTTATCTACGCAAAGATAAGGGCCTACCACCTGAGAAAACAGCACCAGGGAGGCTAATAACAGCCTGCTACCTTAGCTGTTAACCTCAGCCATTGCACCTACATAAACAAAGGGAAATGGGCATACGGCCTAACAACTCCCTCAGGAGGAGGCCAGAACTAGGAACTATACAACCTAACAAGGGATAGTAATACAAAGGGTGGTTTATAACAATAAACACCTAAACCTAGTCCTAGCCTGGGCCGCTAAGCTGTGGGCCTACAGGCATAGCGATGCCTGGGCTTCACCTCTGAATCTCCATAGATAAGAGGAAATAAAGCGAAGCTCAACAAGCAAACAATGTCAGGCGGCCCGATTAAGGCCGACCTAGACATAGATACTAACTGAAGTGACGAGTGCTAACTCAAACTTACTCTAGCAAACACCAGATGAGAAGCTACTCTAAACAACAGGTGGCTAAGAGGCGGCCATTTTGTGGCCTGCACAAATATCATTCTAGCCAACCTATCAAACTTCAGTTTGCCCAAAAACCCCTCTTACTTTTTCCGATTACATACTCAGGAAAAACTATACAGGAACACAAAGTCAACATATTTAGAAACATAAATATAGATCCAGCTCACCTTCCTGCGGCTCGAAGACCAAAGACTCCTCTTTCCCTTTTCTTTAACAAGGAAGGATGGAATCTAGGGTTCGTTAAAGCCTAAAAGAGCCTCTTCCACTATCAAGCCAGAAGGCGGGCCTTTACAAAAATATTCATCAAAGGCCCAGCCATCAGCCTGACTGTTAAAGAAGCGCCTGAGTAGGTTAAAATGAATCCGAAACCCAGGAGGCGGAGGAGAAAGGGGCAAGGGCAGATGTAAAGTCGCCCCCGCAACGAGAGGGAATCGACTACCGAAACATAAAACATAAAACATAGCCATAACATAGCACATATAGACAAGAAAGACATTTTCTAAACATATTGGCTTGAAATCACCAAAAATGGACAGGAATACTGTAAGGAACATGTCCTATATGTCCTTTTACTCATCCAGGAAACTGTGCACACACAGTGGAAACCACACCTGGAATAAAAGCCAATACAACTGCACCCACTGAGACAGAAGTGTGATACCTCAACCAATTCACATCAAGTTTGGACTCTACCAGTTCAGAACACTGCCACAAGGACTTTGAGAAAGGTTTGAAAAAGGAATAAAGCATTTTCAAGGTCCTAAAGACACTGTCTTATTTAACTGTTTATTTTGGGACAATACAACAAGTTCCACAGGATGGGAAGGTGATGTGATGGGCGGACACCTTGAATGCTACGACCCAATCACATCACCACAGCAGGAAAGGTGGGGATTAGTAATCCCCTCCCCAACGGGAAGGAATAAAAGCTTTCCCAAGTGAACAAACCCTTGTTCTGAGTTTCTGACCTGACGAGGGAAGAACAACAGCACGACCAAGGTGATACTCTTGCGAGTAAACCTTTCACCGCACGGATCTTCAAGCAGCCCAACTGCTTCTGCAGAGGACTTTGGCTCCTGACCTGCATAATTCAAGTACCTCCAACCTACAGATTATCCTACGGACCGACCACCATCTGACCTACAGTTCTCTGGATTACACAAAGACCTCCAGCACTCAGTGCAGCTCTGCAACTATTGGAAAGCAATCCAGTCTCCCACTGCACACGGAAGGATACTAGTGGACAACGTTTCCCATTCCCGGACTGATCACCCGACCAAGTGAAACGTAAATATAAGCTAACCAAACCTTTTCCCAAAGGCCTTGGCATTAGGTTGTTGCTAAATGAGATTGCTATTTGTCTAGAAACTGTTTATCTAGGGTCAGCGTACACAGATAGATACATTAGACACGTTATCTGTATTTATAGTAAATGCTTATTTACTATTTCATACCAGCATCCAGAAAGACCACAATTGACTCCCTCATAGACTGCTAATTACCCATTCATTGCTTTGTCCAATCCTTTGCTCATCTACTTGGCATTCGGTTTTGTTATCATCCATTTGTGTTGTAGTTTGTAGTTTCTGTTTTGATTCCAATTTTCTTAGTAGTTTAGTCATTTTTCCTTAGTAGTTTAGTCATTTTCCTTCGTAGTATTTAGTGAGTGTGATATTTTACTCTTGTATATCTTTTTGTTAATAAATTCAATTTTATTGCAAACTGTGTCATTCTTGTGTTGATAATCAGAGGCTGTACAAGCTCGCCCGAATCTCACTAAATCCTTCAGATTGGTCAGATGATAAACTTCCTCCAATTTATAAAATTCTAATTCAGTCAACAATCTTTCATGATTGTTCTTTATTGTCAAGGTGGGATTCCTGACTGGTGCCCCGAAATATTGGAAGGAATCATCTGACTCAATATTAATATTAATACAAAATATTAATATTAATATTTAAGAACACTTGTAAACTTTCAGAGTTTACCTAGTTTGGGTGGTGTATTTGTTTATTTATTATATATACACACAAGTATATATATTAAATAAAGATGGCTGATGTGACAGTTGAAGCAGTGAGTCAGGCCTTAAAAGGTGCTCCACTTATCAAGCTTCTTTCCAGCCTAGCACTAAATTTGCCGGTCCAACCAAATCAGGACATCAAAATTTCCCAACCCCCAAGATCAGAGTAAAGTTTTGGATTTGCAGTTTCAGGAACTCAAAAATGACTTTGCTGACTTGTGTAGGGATAATTTGAAGCTAAGATCTGAAATATGTAGATTGTCTTCAGAAAAAAAAGCTTGCAGTCTATCACTGAAAGCCAGGGAGCAGAGCTTAGAGGTGTGAAAACTGACATGGCCAATCTGCAACAGAGCTGGCCCATACCCAAAGTGAATTGTCAGTACAGAAAGAGAAGTTAAATTCTCTGAGTTCTAGTGAAGCTAGTACTAAAGCTGAGCTAAGGTCAGCTTTGCTCAAAATTTCTGAGCTGCAAAAGCAACAAGAAATTGAGCATAAAGACAGAATGACTGAATCAGAAAAAGCCAGGCAGCCCCCTCACAGTCAACCTGAACCACAAATTGTGCACCCCCACTCATTTGGTTCAGCAGTAAGGGAGCCCCTGTTGTCTAGCTTTGAACAGAGAAAGTGTTATCTGGGCAGCAGTGATGTCACAGCCTCTAGCGACCTAACCGTGAGCGCTGACTCTAGTCATCACCAAAGAGAAATACCTGACTCTCCTAAAACTATTCGGTCCCTTCCCAAGCTTCCTAGAATGCTACCTTCTAGCAACAGACTATCTGTGCTCAGAGAACTAGCACAGGACATTGAGGTTTTTAATCCTGAGACACCAGGAAACAACCTTGAGATTTATCTCAAAGATGTCGATTTTGCCTTGTCATACCTCCCCGAGGCCACTATGGCAGATAAACTCTTCCGTCTGAGGAAGACAACAGCACAAACTGTCCATAGTTTTATGGAGAGGCAGAGCCCTGCCATCTCTACCAATTACAATGAAGTGTGTAAAGCCCTTGTAGCAGAGTACACTCTGTATAAAATCCCATCAGCCTCTCGTCTTTCAGCTTTTGAAATTAAGCAAGGCCGCCATGAATCTCCTAGAGAGTATTATGAGCGTTTAAGGAAGATGTATTTTGCTGGTAGGGATGACCGTAGGGCAGAGGAGGATGTCATGTTTAAGAGTTTGTTTGTGAATAATCTTTATCCCACAGTGAGGAAACCGCTCACACTCCTTGTAGACACCGACCGCATGTCTGCAGGTGAATTGAGGCGGCTCGCCATGCGAGCTTGGTACAGTGGTAATGTAGGCACAGACAGGAAAGGCAGACAGCCATGTGCTTCTGTTCTTAAACCGAGCCATGAAAGTAAGACTCCCTTTCAGTTGGAAGAAGTGTCAGAACTTCACCAGAATAGGTTTGCTCATACCAGTAATTACAGTTTTGCCTCCTAATCAAGATCCTTTGATCTCCAGCAGAGGACCCTACGTCCTCAGGTGTAAAGAGACACAAAAATGGCCGAAATGTCCCTGCTAGGGAGAGTAGGCAATGTAAGGACAGAAGGGAGAGACAAAAGAAAAGGCAGAAATCACCCTGAGAACAACCAGAAACAGGGTAAGAAAAATAGAACTAGAGCATCTAGAGGGACAAAAAGAAATGATGATGAGGATTTAGCAGAAATCCGAGACATCCTCCTTGAAGCCCTCAAAGATCACAAGTCAGAGGAGCACATCTCAGCTGACACAGCTGATTGCCCATGACAATCACTGTGGAGGTCAAAGCCCCATGTAAGTCCCCAGTTAGATTGTTTACTTGCCACCTAAAGTAAAACATTGCAGATCACAGTCAGTTTTGTCAAATTTGTTGTCAGCCTTCCAATCTTCCTTATAGGGCACCCTTCTAAAGAGAAGGATAGTTTGTTTGGACCTGCAGAACAGTCCTCTCCAGGCAGACGCAGAGTTTACGTAGAAAACTCAAATTTACAAACCCCACTGTTGATTAACATACAGCCTTTGAACTATACCATCCAAAAGTGTAGCAATGGATGTCATACAAAATGACTAGCCCCATTGATTAGCCTGTATAGCAATGCAAATTTTACTTAAAGTCTAAGTGAGCTTCGCTCCTGATAATATGGCAGTCAGTAGACAATATTGTCACTTTTGGTACCAAGTGAGCTGGTTTGGGACTCCTTTAGTTGGGTAAAGTAAGGAACCATGCAAATGATTCAGGTGCACTAAGCTTACAGCTTGGACAGCGCAACACCAAATTATGTCAATCCAGACATCTAAAAATTTGCTTTCCTGCTAAATCTGCTTTTGTTTCTTATAAACATTTTCCAATGTTTACTCTTAACACTCTTTACAGAATCTAAACTAGCTTTTAGGCTATTTTTAGGACAATTTAATTTCCTTCCCCACATAGGTTCTTTCTCCAGATAGAATAATTTCTAAGCAGATTAGAAACTAATAGCCATTGAACATAGACTACATAAAATATGTTCAACCATATTTTATTTCCATGCCAATGGTCAAAAGGAGGAGGTGAGGTGTGTGTGTATTCTTCCTGCTGTTCCTTCTAGTTCATTGTCCAGATCAATGATGTCCAGGTCCTCGATCTGCACAAGGAGGGGGGATGTAGTGATCGGCAGGCAGACATGAGGGCAGACTCCCCCATTACATCAATAGTCCCCTTTCATCTGCCATAATGAAAAGCACAGGACCCCAAAACTCACACCTCCAAGAGAAGCAAAAAAGGAAATAGATAGGCTAACAGATAAGCCTATCAAGACAATCACCCTGACCATTTGTGCAAAGGAAGAATGATGACATTAGCATGTCATTGAGCAGGCTAATTCTATCACCATTCTCCCCATTGTTCACCCCAGTCCCTCAGTCCTAAGACCTGAGGTGTGAACTAACTTTCACTCACCAGACAGGTTTTGCTATGTGACTTGAAGTCACAAAGGACACAAATGGACACACAGTGGACAAAATGGAGCAAATCTTCTCCATTTCTATTAACAGAACTCTGTATACTTAATGAGTGTTGTTTATGTACATGCAAAATATACAAACTTGCCTATTAAGGTATACATGAATGCATAGGTAGTTCAACATAACCCAATGATGTTTGGACTTTATGTTTTCAGCACGATGCCTAGGTTAATGTGAAATTGGTTTGGAAAGTGAATTATGTATAGGAAAAACCTTAAGGACATTGTTCTAAACATGAACTTTAAGCTATGCAAATGAACCTCATGCAAGAGGGGGGCCATCCAGTGGCCACCTCTGACAGCATCAGCCAATCAAAACACTGGATCTGAAAAGTGCCAATTTGCATTTCCCTCCTTCTTGGGACAGGTTAAAAGACTTGTTTCTGAGACAGAGAATTGTTCCAGTTTGTCGGGTTGCTGCAGTTTCCCGTTCTGGTTCCAGGCTCCAGTTCCTGTTCCAGTCCCGGTTCAAGGTTCCGGTCCCAAGATGTGCTAAGTCCAGCTCTACAGAGTTGTGAAGTTGCTCTCTCAAGACTCTGAAGCTCTAAAGAGAGAAACAAGGAAGTTCTGCAAGAAGTGAATTTGGGGAGTTTGAAAACTGCACCAGAAACAACGACTACAAGCTTAGCCCCCCATCTTCAAAATATCTTCTGCATCAACTTCAAAATCCTCTCATCAGAGATCCTCCAGATCTGGGTGTTCCAGACTGCCCGGATCTACACTGACTTCAGAATCTAAAGATCCTTCCGTCTGCGTGTTCCAGAGAATAAGGATCGTCTGCACAGACATCAGAACCTTCAAGGCTTCTTCAAGGCTTCTTCTCCAGGAAAAGGACCTTCTCTGTGCTCCAGGAGTTCAACATTCACAAGTACTTCGTGTTCAAGGCTGTGAAACGGATTTTCAACTCCTTTCTTCCCACTGCAGTACTGCCCAGCTCAACAAGTGGTATACTTTTGTTAATAAAATCCATTTATTACACTTGTGTCTTCCTTGTTTTGATAATACAGTAAGAGGCTCTACAAGTTAACGATATCTCACAAATCCTTCAGATTGGTCAGATGATGAACTTCCTCCAATTTATATAATTGTAATTCAGTCAACAATCTTCCATGATTGTTCTTTATTGTCAAGGTGAGACTTGGCTGGTGCCCCGAAAATATTAGAAGGAATCATCTGACTCAATATAAAATATTAATATTAATATTAATATTTAAGACCATAAACCACTAAATTTGTGGTACCCTCGAGTGAGGCTAGTCCAAAATCACTACAGTGCTTATTTATATACGGTCTCATAATCTACACGTTGCCTCGGCAAACGCAAGATTCGAGCTGTTAATACATATGGCTTTCTTCCCTCGAGAAGAAAGTCAACAGGCGCGAGGCTGAAACACCCGAAAGCGCACGACTGTACGCGTCGAGATATTTCTCAGTGAACTCAGCCAGCACCCTCAGAAGCCGTCTGTACATGCCTCGCACCCAAACAGTATCACATACCGATCGCGTGTGTCACCTCCCGAAGTTTAACGTGGGAAGGAAAACACACGCTTTCAGCTGTGCATATACTAAGATTTCAAGTTCATACGGGACAAACAACACCAAATAGGACAGACAGTTTCACACAGAGCGCTTGCTGAAGATCAAAAAGCTCCCTTTATAGCTTCCGCGTTCCGCCGGCACACGTCACGGGATGACGTTGCACCAATCAGAATTGGACTAGTTGCACACGCCTTCAGGAGAGCTTATGCTGAAGGGATTCCCAAAGTGTCGTCATGGCGACGCAGCACGAGTTCCCTCGAAAGGGAACTGTAATACACACAAAACAGGAAATACAACTTTCCTAATCAATTACAAAATCTCAATTACAAAAACTACAAAAGGGTGGAAAAAAAGAATGGGAAAAGGAAGGGGTGTAAGAGTGAGGGGTTTTGGAGAGGATAGAGGAAGGGTAATATTGAGAGGGAGAGGAACAGTGGAAGAGGTAGAAAGAAATTGGGGGGGGGGGCTCAGTGTTATACAGCTAAACTTGTCATTAAAGATCTTTTATGTATTTTCAATCATGTATTTGTGTATCTACAGCTGAATTTGTTATCAAATAGAGAGAACTTTTCGAGGGAATCATGCCAGCCATCTGTGTCTCACGGTTCAGGACCTGCTGCGGCTGAGGCGACTAGGTGACTGAAGTTGTGGGGCTCGCAGGTGGAGCTCGCAGATGAATTCAGAGAGGTCTGATTATTTCATATTCATTTGTGGCTGACGAGAGCAAGCTCGGTCCTTGCTTCGGGCCATGATGAGCAAGACAAGGCTGATGAGATTGATCATGTTTTTTTTTGTTTAAAAAAAAAAAAAAAAAAAAAAAAAAACGAGCGCTCTCAACCCGCACCACGACGAGATTAGATATGCCGTGGAAACGCGAGAAGCTCAAGCCCCTTCGCGGTCGCCTCGATGAACGTTTTCTGTCGGGACATAACTGTCCATCTCGTATGTGCCTTCCTTTTCTCCCAGATCTTCACACTGAGGTGCGGAGATCTTAGAGAAAGCCATATTCTGCCTGCATCCATCACACTCAGGCGATTTATGCTGTTGTTGAGGGGATGCAGGAGCATGAGAATGCATTGATGCCTCCGATCAAAGAAACGTTGGCCAGCTATTTCGTGATGGGCGTGGCATCCACGTTCAAGGCTCCGTCTCTGCCTACTAAACCTTTGCGCATCATCTCGCATCTTAATGGCAGAGCATATGTGGCAGCAGGTCAGGCTGGCGCAGCAATGCACACTTTGGCTGTGTTGCAAGCCTACCAGGCTGATCTGCTGAAGGACCTAGCTATGCCAGGAGGGGCTCTCACACGTTTTTAAATCTTGCCCTGAAGCTGGACCTATGTTTTGTTTTTTTTTTGTTTTTTTGGCAGTTTGTTTTTACTTTTACATCTGCCTTACTGATGGTTCGGCATTAGTGGCTAGCTGTGAATGCGCTGTCTGACGCCAGGTAGTTTACTGAGTAGTAGGCTCTCTGTGAACCTCCTTGGTGACTACTTTGTTTTAACAGGGTGTGTTTTACACTAAGCTTTCTTTGTTTTGGATGTTTCTAGGCCAATATTCGAGGCCTCCTTCTGTAGAGCTCCACCTACTGGCAATGCTGAGTTGTTAGTATTTTTAGCCTCCTTAGCCGTTACTATAGGAAGCGCCTTATGCCTGTGAGGCCCCTGCTTTTTCTAGCAGTGATGTCAAGTCATTAGGCTCTCTTTGAACCTCCTTGGGTACTGCATTTATAGAATCTGCTAACAGCAGCATCATGCTGTATTGACAGCAGTGTTTTTATTTTTAGCGTTGCTAGGCCTTCTCTCGCTAGGTGATATTTTTCTGAGGTCTGTGCTCCCCCGGAGCTTCGCTTGGATACCGAGTGCAAGTTATAGGCTCTCTGTGAGCCTCCTTGCAGTATTTGGGCCTCTCTCTACTCGATTTAGAGAGTTGTCTTTTGAGGCCTCCGCTCCTAGAGCTCGGCTACGTTTGCTAAGTTGTTAGGCTCTCTCTGAGCCTCCTTGGCTACCATGGGTCGTCTGGTCTCCTCTCGCTAGCGAGGGTTATATTTGGGTCTCCGCTCTTCAGGGCTCCACCAGGGTAACGGTTTGAGTTGAAGGCTCTCTGTGAGCCTCCTTGCTAGACATCCTAAGTGTGGGGCGTTGTTTATTGCTAAGTCTATTATTTGCTAACCCTTTTTGAGAGTCACCTTTATTGAGGCCTCTGATCTCTAGAGCTCTGCCTGGATATCAGTTGCAGGCTCTCTTTGAGCCTCCTTGCAAGCTTTTCCTGAGTATTGAGCATTGTTAGGCCTCCTCTCTATAGGAGAGTTGTTATGCTGAGGCCTCCGCTCCTAGTGCTCGGCTATTGTTAGCTAAGTCGTCAGGCTCTCTGTGAGCGTCCTTGGCTAATATGAGCGTCATCAGGCTTCCTCTCGTTTGAGTGTTACACTTTTTTTTTAGGCCTCCTCTCTCTAGAGCTCCACCTGGATATCAGTTGCGGGTTGCAGGCTCTCTGTGAGCCTCCTCGCAGGTTTTCCTGAGTGCGGATGAGCTAATTGGCTAATATAATTGGCTCCTCCTTGGCAAATATGAGCATCGTTAGGCCTCCTCTCATTTAAGAGAGTTGTTTTATTGAGGCCTCTGCTCTCTGAGCTCCACCAGGTTAACAATTACGAGTTGTAAGCTCTCTGTTAGCCTCCTTGTTGGATTACAATCGTGTCAGGTTACATGCACAACCTGACACGATTTCAACCACAAATTAATCGTAATATTATTGATTCAACATTACAAATTGATATTTTTTCAACATCACTTTTGCACCCAAAGATAATGTTGAAGCAATGTTGAGATTTCAACCACAAATCAATGGTAATATTATTGATTAAACATTACAAAGTGATATTTTTTCAACATCACTTTTGCACCTCAGTTACTGTTGAAACAATGTTGAGTTTTCAACAAAAAAATCAATGATAATATCATTGAATCAACATTATGAAGTGATTTTGGTTCAGTATTACGTTTTACGTTTGCACCCACATTTAATGTTGAAACAATGGTGAACAAAAAATCAATTGTAATGCTATTGAAGCAACATTACACTGTGATTGATTCTACATCACTGATGTTGAATCAATATTGAAATTAACAAAAATAATCAATGGTAATATTGTTGAATCAACATTACACTATGATGTTGATTCTACATCACTGCTGTTGAATCAACACTGAAATGAACAAAAATAATCTTTGGTAATATTGTTTGATCAATGTTACAATATGATGTTGATTCTAAATCACTTTTGTTGAAACACTGAAAATACAACTGAAATGTAATGTCAACATAAAACAATCTTGCCATCTGATGTACCAAGTTAATGTTAAAATAACATTAATATTTCTACTACACTTCAATGGTGCGTCAACAAATTCCTGACCATTTCAAAGTTTGGGGAAAACCTTTTAAAACATAAATGACATCTTTCCAGCAGTTGAGTCAATTTATTTTATTTAACAGTTTAACACAATCAATGACAAAAAGATATACAAGATCTTTAAAAAAAAACAAAAAACAAACAAACAACAAAAAAAAAAAACACAAAAAGCATTACAACCTTTAAAAATAAAATTAGCTTTATAAGTCTAATGTCATTATAATTACAGGTGGTCCAACAGTTCAGATTTTAAAAATCTGTCTTACATCAGACTACTGCCTCTTTTCCTTTGGGTTCTCTAAAATCTGAAAAAGAAAGCATGATGTTACTTAAGAACAAGTGAATTCAGTTGTCAAACATAGTCACCTTCAAGAATGTTAATATCCTAAACACAATATGATTCACTTTTTTTTTTTTTTTTTTTAAAAAAAAGCTAAACACAAAATATTCAAACTACGATTATAGAATCATTAAACTCTTTTTATGTAATCTATTTTTTGACAATCTATTAATGCTTCAATATCAAAAGAAAGCACTAGCAAATGGGTGGAGCTTACCTTAGCTCCCCCTCGCTAGATGTCCAGCGAGGAGGAGCGAATGTACAACCACACCCTAATCCTACCCTAACCCTACCCACAACTCTATCTCTTCACCCCACTGGACGTCCAGACAGGAGGAGAGTTGGTAACCAGACAGTTGATGGGCCACACTGACTTCCATAGTAGGAAAAAAAACAAACAAACAAAAAAAAACCTTCCAAAAAAATGGATGTCAATGGCTATCATCAACTGTCTGGTTACCAACATTCTTTAAATATCTTCTTTTGTGTTCAATAGAAGAAAGAAGAGTTTTGGAATATAGGTTTGGAACAACTTGAGGGTTCATAAATGATGACAGAATTTTCATTTTGGCCTGAACTATCCCTTTAAAGCTGCAGATTCACCTTATGTAGACCTTAATCTCTTTAAATATCACAAAATAGCCATGACAGTCACTTTCTCAATAAACACAAGATGGTTTTTTTTTTTTTTTTGTGATTGTGTTCCAGTGTAAACAGGCTAAACTGATTAGTTACATTCCTCAAATTTAATACAGATTCAGGAATATGAATGCTTACCTGATTAAGCAGTAATCAGGGAGCAGGAGATAAGGCACAGGGTAGCATCAAATCCCAGGTCAGGTGATTATGCTGTCGACAACAACTCAATGTATAATCAATGTCAGCATTATCAGGAGGTTGCTTCTCATTTTTTAAATTGTCCATCTTCATCTGCCTTCATAAAGGAGCAATGTGCTCTGGAAGCAGTGATGGATGCAAGACATGGGTTCTGTGTGAAGTGACATTCTTGCTCATGTTTATGTCTCTTGCACTTCAAGAAATCTGTTAAATGATGTTAGAACTTTATTCAGGAAATTCCTAATAAACAGGGGTGCACATAACTTTTTTGGTCTGGTTCTCAAGGGAGCACCTGGAGATGTTGCATGGTACTCACACTTTACGCGACACACTATCTTCTTTTCTTTTGAACATGGTAGATGATGATAATGATTTTTTTTTTTTTTTTTTTTTTTTTTAACTAACATTAATGATACAGACAACAGCAAGAATATTAGGCTGTTGTCACTTTAAGAAGGAAAGCACGGACCGAATAACTGACACACATCCTCTTCCTCAACTGTTCACTTGTGACATAACCGAGAGAATACTTGCCGAGACAGGTATTTTGACATAATTTTGTGTGTATGTGTCCGTTAAAGTGCAAGTAAACTCGAAAGAGGAATTAATTCGGTGATCAAGCGCTGTCTCTCTCTCTGCGTGCGCGCGTTTCAGGGGTGTGAGGCTGTGCGCACAGATAACAGCTCGCGAGTCCCGATTTTCGCCTCTTCTTCCGCTTTTAAAATCATTTGAATGTGTTAATTGGCGAGACAAAACACGTCCAAATGATAAAGTTTCACTCTATGATGGTTAAATTTAGCAGTTAATCCGCTAATCACATGTGTGCCGAACTGTTTGACCTTATCCGTATGGATCATGTATTAACTGCGATCCGTTGCACACCTAATAATTAAAGAACACACTTATCATCATGATTGCTATCTTACCAGAGATGGAGAAAAATCCTACTGCAGTAAGTAAACATGTACCTGTGAACCGGTCCTCAAAAATGTTGGTACTCAAAAGCGCTTCACTCCATGTTTTCTGATGCGCATCATTTATTTTTACCGCGCATGCGTACCTGCGTACCACTTATGTGCACCCCTGCTAATAAACATTACTAAAGCAAGATGCATTTTTAAGAATGTAGAAAAATTGATGCTTTATTCAAGCACTTTAATAACTTTTTAATGTATCTAATTACAGTCAGTAACAACACAAATCAAATGTAAATAAGCACGCAAAACAAAGGAACAAAGAAATAATAAGGTAGATACACCACTGGCAGAACGCTTGGTGTGGGAGAGTATTTTTGCAGAAGAGTTTTGAATATATTGCAGTCTGGCGATGGAGCTAGCAGATAAACCAATGAAAAGGGCATTACAGTAGTCAAGACGGGATGAAATGAAAGCATGGATAACTGTTTCAGCATCTTTAAGACTAATAAAAGGACAGAGCTTGGCATTACGACATAGGTGAAAAAATGCAGATTTGGTGACAGAATTGATATGAGCCTCAAAGCTGAGAGAGGAATTAAAAATAACACCAAGATTTTTAACAGTACTGGATGGTTTGATGAGAGTACCAGCAATATCACAGGCAAAGTCAGTAGGAATTTTGTTAGTAAGCGTTGGGGTTCCAGTAATAATGATTTCCGTGTTTAAATTTCAGAAAATTTGAGTTGAGCCATTCTTTTATTTCATTCACCCAGGTGCCGATTTTTATCAATTCGAGTAGATAGCGCAGACGTACACTTAGTATATATTTGGATGTCATTAACGTAGATAGGATAATTAAAGCCATGTCGATGTAAGATCTGACCCAGAGGTAGTATGTAAATAATGAATAGCAATGGACCAAGAACAGATCCCTGAGGGACACCTTGCTTCAGGGGGTCAGTCGGAGATCTAAAGTCCTGCATTGAAATGTAAAATTGTCTATCAGAGAGATAGGAGGAAGGCCAAGAAAGAGCAACACCGGAAATACCCAGATCTGAGAGGCGTGAAATAAGTAAATCATGACAGAGAGTATCAAAGGTGGAACTAAGGTTGAGTAACAGAAGTATCGAGAGAGATGCTTGGCCTGTTGCTTGATTTGTTAATCATAGCAGAAACAAAACAAGTACAAGCAGAGTTCAGAGCAGATTTGTAATTTTTTTCCAGAAAAGCTAAATGACGTCAGAAAAGACGCTCAAGATGTTTACCGGTGGCCTTTAAGATGCGTAGCTCAGGAGTGTACCAAGGGGAAGTGTGGGTGAAAGAGACGGATCTGATCTTAACAGGAGCATGCTCATGCAACATATCAGAGATGATGGAGTGGTATTTAGAGAGTATCAGTGAGGGAGAATTGATATTTATGATCATAAATCCCAATGTTAAAAGGAGAGATTTCGGTAACATTTTATAATAACTGCACGCTATGAATCATTAGTTAAGCATTAGTAAATAGTCAATTCATCATTTATAAAGCATTAATAGACATTCGTAAGCAGTTTATAAATACAGCTATAAATGCTTTGTTCTCGATTTATAAGCATATCTATAATGTGTTTAATAATTGTACTTTCATATTTTATTAATGATCAATTTATCATTTCTAAATTAAGTATTACATAATTTACAAACCAGTTATTTAGGAGTTGTCAGTGGTTCATAAGATCATTTAGAAAGTGTAAGTAAATGATTAATAAACTATTTAAATGTGCATTTATACATCTTATTATTTAGACAGACAATCCGAATTCCGGAAATGTTGGGATGTTTTTTAAATTTGAATAAATGAAAACTAAAAGACTTTCAAATCACATGAGCCAATATATTATTCACAATAGAACATAGATAACATAACAAATGTTTAAACTGAGAAATTTTATAATTTTATGCACAAAATGAGCTCATTTCAAATTTGATGCCTGCTACAGGTCTCAAAATAGTTGGGACGGGGGCATGTTTACCATGGTGTAGCATCTCTTCTTCTTTTCAAAACAGTGTGAAGACATCTGGGCATCGAGGTTATGCGTTTCTGGAGTTTTGGTGTTGAAATTTGCCTGATATAGGTTTCCAGCTGCTGAAGAGTTTGTGGTCATCTTTGACATATTTTTCTCTATAGGTGAAAGATCTGGACTGCAGGCAGGCCAATTCAGCACACAGACTCTTCTACGACAAAGCCATGCTGTTGTAATAGCTGCAGTATGTGGTTTTGCATTGTCCTGCTGAAATACACAAGGCCTTCCCTGAAATAGACGTCGTTTGGAGGGGAGCATATTGCTCTAAAACCTTTATATACCTTTCAGCATTCATAGTGCCTTCCAAAACATGCAAGCTGCCCATTCCGTATGCACTTATGCACCCCCATACCATCAGAGATGCTGGCTTTTGAACTGAACGCTGATAACACGCTGGAAGGTCTCCCTCCTCTTTAGCCCGGAGGACACGGCATCCGTGATTTCCAACAAGAATGTCAAATTTGGACTCATCTGACCATAGAACACTTTTCCACTTTGAAACAGTCCATTTTAAATGAGCCTTGGCCCACAGGACATGATGGTGCTTCTGGACCATGTTCACATATGGCTTCCTTTTTGCATGATAGAGCTTTAGTTGGCATCTGCAGATGGTATGGCGGATTGTGTTTACCGACAGTGGTTTCTGGAAGTATTCCTGGGCCCATTTAGTAATGTCATTGACACAATCATGCCGATGAGTGATGCAGTGTCATCTGAGGGCCCGAAGACCACGAGCATTCAATAAAGGTCATCGGCCTTGTCCCTTACGCACAGAGATTTCTCCAGTTTCTCTGAATCTTTTGATGATGTTATGCACTCTAGATGATGAGATTTGCAAAGCCTTTTCAAATTTGATGAGGAACATTGAGGAGCATTGTTTTTAAAGTATTCCACAATCTTTTTACGCACTCTTTCACAGCTCTGCCCATCTTTACTTCTGAGAGACTCTGCCTCTCTAAGACATCCCTTTTATAGCTAATCATGTTACAGACCTGATATCAATTAACTTAATTAGTTGCTAGATATTCTCCCAGCTGAATCTTTTCAAAATTTATTTCAGCCATTTGTTGCCCCCGTGCCAACTTTTTTGAGACCTGTAGCAGGCATCAAATTTGAAATGAGCTCATTTAGTGATTTCAGAAAATCATTTAGAAAATTTCTCCGTTTAAACATTTGTTATATTATCTGTGTTCTATTGTGAATAAAATATTGGCTCATGTGATCTGAAAGTCTTTAAGTTCCTACATATTCCTACTGAAATTCATGATTAATTCAGGTAGTTATAAAACATTTATAAAACAACTAAACATTATTTAGTTGTCAGTTAACTATTTTTGTGACCTCATCTAAAGTGAGGACTATTTATGCCTCATAAAGCTTTTACAAAGGAGATTTAAAGGCTTAGTTATCTTCTAAACAGAAAAAGGAAACAAACACAACACAGTGATACAGAACATAGAAATATTTATTTCAAGATGCAAAAAATGAAACTGTACAACTGTACACTTGATATAACATGAAAAATAAACCTCTGTAATGTCATAGAAAATAAAAATTCCTGTACACCTCCAGAAAACAACTGTGCAGTAAAATGAAACTAAGCTTTTGCAAACTGATATAAAAATAAATTTCTGTAAAGTGTAAACATTGCTGAATAAAAAATTACCAGTGCCAACACTGGACTACAGGAGTGCCAAAATACAACAAATAAAATGGGACTGAGAGTTTGCTTTCTGAGCACCTTGCAGTGATTGAGTGGAATGAATGGTAAAGTATAAGCAGTGTGAAACGATGACCCAGGGTTAACTATTTCAAGTGTGAAAAGCCCTAATTTGTGACTCGCTGCTTGCACTGAATTTTCACTCAGCCATGAAACTGAAACAAGAAAACTTTCTTACTACACCAAAATATTTTGCTTATTTTCTTCATTTTGTTGCTTTTTGTTAGTTTTGTTGCTTAATTTGTTGGTGTATATTCATTTTGTTGCTTATTTTTTATGTATATTCACTTTCTTGGTTATTTTGTTCTTTGTTGCTTATTTTGTTGACGTATATTCATTTTGTTGCTTATTTTCTCCTTTGTAAAAGCTTTACGAGGCATAAATAGTCCTCACTTTAGATGAGGTCACAAAAATAGTTAACTGACAACTACTAAATGTTTTATAACTACCTGAATTAATCATGAATTACAGTAGAAATATGTGTTAATAAAGCATTTAACACACTGAGTAACTATTACTATGTCTAAATAATAAGATGTATAAATGTACACTTAAATAGTTTATTAATCATTTACTTACACTTTCTAAATGATCTTATGAACCACTGACAACTCCTAAATAACCGGTTTGTAAATAATGTAATAATTTAGAAATGATAAATTGATCATTAATAAAGTATGAAAATACAATTATTAAACACATTACAGATATGATTTTAAATCAAGAACAAAGCATTTATAGCTGTATTTATAAACTGCTTACGAATGTCTATTAATGCTTTATAAATGATGAATTGACTATTTACTAATGCTTAACTAATGATTCATAGCGTGCAGTTATTATAAAGTGTTACCGAAATTTCAACCCCTGATGTACATATTAGATCAAGGATATGACCATGAGTATGAGTAATAAAATGAACATGCAGAGTCAAATTAAAAAAAAATCAAAAACCAACACTAGTTGAGTTGTGTTAGAACAGACAGTATCAACATGAATATTGAAGTCACCAAGCAGGAGAACAGGAGATGTCAAGGAAAAGGCAAGGGTCAACAGTTCATTGAGTTCAGAAAAAAAGTTAGACAAGCTCTTAGGTTGACGGTAGAATAAAATAATTATTAGACAGCCATGAGAGTCAGCCTTTAAAGCCATATATATTTAAATGTAGTAGAGTCATGAAAATCAAGTTGTGCGAGTCGGAAGTTATCTCGATAGATGACAGCAAGACCACCCCCTTTACCATGCAGTCGTGGTCTAGACAAGTACCTATATCCATCCGGTTTGAGTAGATTTGACTGCAGAAAATCATCAGGAACATTCCATGTTTCAGTAAGAAGAAAAATGTCAAGTTTGTTATCGTTGATAAATTCATTGAGATAAGGGGCTTTTTCCGAGATGGATCGACAGTTCAGAAGAGCAAAGTGACGATGTGAGGTATTCAAATCAGACGATGAGGTAGTACATTGCTGGTCATTACCAGTGAGATAAATCAGAGAGAGGTGCATAGAATAGCCAGCAGGTGGTAAGGTAGACTTGGACTATATCCTATAGTTAGACCAGATCCATGGAAGAGCATCAGGCTTGGAGCAGTGCATACTCATGGAGACTCATGGTGAGCGATGTATATATCGGCGGAGAATTCCTAGACTCTGGCAGTATTCATACGTCTGATAATCAAGACGCGGGTGTGTCATGGAGTCAGTTCCTACGTCTATCCACAACACATCGTCACCGGATCTCCACGCTCCGCCCACTCGTTCACAATCACTGGAATACTGATCATCGACACCTGCACATCATCACACCAGCACTATATAGACTCACACTCCCTGCACCTCAGTGTCTGGTCTTGTTTCATATACCTGGACTCCTTACCCGTTGACTTACCTGATGTTTCCCGTGTCTCCACTCCTTCGTCAGTCCTGTGCTCCTTCGTACCATCCATACCTGCAAAAGAGAACAGTGTTAACTCCTCAGCTAAGTGACTATTCAACGTGCTCAGTACTGCTACTTACCTGCCAGTGCATATCCTGTGTTCGTGCCTCTGTTCAATAAACTACCTGTTGTTGACTTACCCTCTTGTTCCCGTCTGTGTCTGACAGAAGACCAGACCGTATGCAGAGCTCCACGAACACAGGCGAGGATCGTACACCGGATCCGTTTGCCGCATTGGTAGACGCTGTACGATCCTCCCTCACACCGCCATCCACGAGCACGTCACCCGTTGTCACTCCCGACCTCGTGCACGCTGTTCGTCAGGCACTCCTCCAACCAGCACCCGCTGCAACGACTTCTTCAGCTGCCTCTGTCAGTCCCATTGCCCGACCAGCGACATTCTCAGGTACAGCGGAGGATTGCAGCAGGTTCCTCCTCCAGTGTTCTCTGTATTTGGAAGCACAATCTCATTTCTTTGCAACTGAACGTGCAAGGGTGGCATTTATCATCTCTCTGTTATCTGGACGAGCATTACAATGGGCTCAACCACTTTGGGAATCCAACGCTCCGGTAACAGCCACCATTAATGATTTCTTCAGCCATTTCAGAAAAGTTTTCGGACAGAATACCGCTGACCTTTCCGTGCACAACCAACTGTTCAATCTGCGCCAGTGCGATGAGACCGTGAGTATGTATGCTCTCCGCTTCCGCACTTTGGCAGCTACAAGTGGATGGAATGAGACAGCGCTTATCACGGCGTTCCGCCAGGGACTGAATCCTCGTATTAAGCAGTTAATGGTCATGTACGATGACACTGTGGGATTGGAAAACCTCATTCAGAAGACTATACGTGTGGCTCAGTGCTTCTCAGCATGTTCGGTGCTTCCACCCACTGCCAGTCCTCCGCCTGCCTCACCATCTGTTGCCCTTCCAGCACCTGAACAGATGCAGGTAGATTCCTTCCGCCTCACCCGAGTGGAGCGTCAAAGAATTCTACATCGGCTCTGTCTCTACTGTGGGGGAGAAGGCCATGTCATCGCGGTCTGTCCCATCCGACCACCACGCCCAGCGGTAAGTACCATTCATGTTCCAACCTACATTGCACCTCTTACAAGAACTACTGTCCAACTGTTAAACTCTCACGTCTGTGTTTCAGCGCAAGCCCTCCTAGACTCCGGTTCAGCGGGAAACTTCATCAGCACCCAGGTTCTTCAGAAACTGAATATACGCCGAAAACGATGTCAACGGGACTTCCGGATCCAAACCATCCAAGGAAAGCCGCTGGGTCGTGGTCGCATCAAACACTTCTCCCCCACGTTGACACTCCGCATCGACTGCCTGCATTCAGGTGTTGGATGGATCTACCGCTGAGGTAATCCTGGGACGCCCCTGTTTAACACAACATCAACCACATATTCAATGAAACACTGGCGAGATCCTGAAATGGAGTGATAACTGTTTCCAGTCCTGTTTATCTTCTATCAAGAAACCTCCTTCGAAACTCCAATCTTCTTCTACCCACTCCAAGCTTATTCCTCTTCTCTCCACCTCCATCGAGAGTCCGGAGACGGACCTGTCCGTGGAGATTCCTCCAGAATTCCGGGTGTTCCAGGATGTCTTCAGTAAGCGGTTAGCCACTCAACTACCACCTCACCGGCCATGGGACTGCACTATCGACCTGCTGCCTGGGGCTACTCTACCCAAGGGTAGAGTTTACCCATTGTCCATCCCGGAGCAAAAGGCCATGGAGGAGTACGTCAAGGAGGCTCTAAACCAACGATTCATCCATCCATCGACATCCCCTGCCGCTTCAAGCTTCTTCTTCGTGGCCAAGAAGGACGGAGGCTTGAGGCCGTGCATTGACTACCGTCACCTTAACTCCCAGACAGTAAAGTTTTCCTTTCCCCTTCCTCTGGTCCCAGCTGCTCTGGAACAGCTACGGGGAGCTCGCATCTTCTCCAAGCTGGACCTGTGGAGTGCATACAACCTCATTCGTATCCGCCGGGAGGATGAGTGGAAGACTGCCTTCGTAACACCATCAGGCCACTACGAGTACCGGGTCATGCCGTACGGCCTGTCCAACTCTCCCTCCGTGTTCCAGAATTATATGAATGAGGTGTTCCGGCTTTGTTCCGGCTTTGAGGTGTTCTCAAAGGCCGGCCCAAGTCTCTGTCCTGGACTCCATCTGCCCGAGAAGCCTTCCACCAGCTCCAGGAAGCTTTCCTCACCGCTCCGATCCTGGTCCACCCCAATCCTGAACTCCCTTTCATCGTCGAGGTGGACGCTTCCTCCTCCGGGGTCGGAGCGGTGTTGTCCCAGCGGCAGGGTGATCCACCATGACTCCATCCATGTGCCTTTTACTCTAAGAAGCTATCCCCGGCGGAGCAGAATTATGACATCGGGAACAGAGAGCTGCTCGCCATTAAGTTAGCCTTGGAGGAATGGAGACACTGGCTGGAGGGAGCACATCATCCTTTTGAAGTCATCACCGACCATCGTAACCTAGAATACCTCAGAGAAGCAAGGAGACTCAATCCTCGCTTCAACAGTGCTTTGATCTGCCTGCATTGACACTATTCTTTAAGAGCTGCTGTGCAGCCAAATAATGTACCAGTTATCAATGTAAAGCTGCTTTGACACAATCTACATTGTAAAAAGCGCTATATAAATAAAGGTGACTTGACTTGACTTGACTCGCCAAGCTCGCTGGGCCTTATTCTTCACAAGGTTTGATTTCTCAGTCACCTACCGTCCAGGAAGTAAGAACTGCAAAGCTGATGCTCTCTCTCGTCTGTTCCAGCCTGAACCCGAGAACTAAGACCCCGAGACCATACTCCCTCCAGCCATGATCGTGAGTCCAATTCAATGGACCATCAACCAACGATTCTCCGAGGCTAACTCCTCCGAGCCCGCTCCGCCGGTAGGTCCTGAGGGGCTCCTCTACGTTCACCCGGCCCTTCGTCGGCCTCTCCAGGCTCTGGACACCCAGGCAGTACACGTACCCTCTCGCTTCTGCGGCAACAATACTGGTGGCCATCCATGACCCAGGATGTCTCCCGACACATGAAGGGATGCTCAGTCTGTGCCATTGCTGACACTCCTAGGAGGCTCCCAGAGAGTAAACTCCTTCCACTGCCCATACCACAGAGACCATGGACTCACCTCGGGATCAACTTTATGACCGACCTCCCACCTTCTAACAACTACACTTGTGTCTTCGTGATTGTGGATCGGTTCTCCAAGTCATGCAAGCTAATCCCCCTCAAGGGGCTACCCACAGCTCTAGAAGCAGCAGAAGCCTTGTTCCATAACGTGTTTCGCCATTTTGGCATTCCAGAAGACATCGTCTCGGATCATGGTCCTCAGTTTATATCCCGAGTCTGGCGAGCCTTCTTCAAAAGCTCCTAGGAGTGTCCGTCAGCCTGTCCTCCGGATACCATCCCCAGACCAATGGCCAGACTGAGCGGAAGATTCAGGAGATCGGGAGGCACCTGCGGTTGTTTTGCCACCAGAACCAGGACAGCTGGAGCCAGTTCCTGCCCTGGGCGGAGTATGCCCAGAATTCCCTCCGGCAGACCACCACTGGGCTCACCCCGTTTCAGTGCGTCCTGGGCTTCCAACCTCCTCTCTTCCCCTAGTCGGGTGAGCCCTCCGAGGTTCCAGCTGTCAACCACTGGTTCCAGCAGAGCGAGAGAGTGTGGGACTCGGCTCATGTACACCTCCAGCAGGCAGTTCGGAGATACAAATCAAATATGTACATGTTTGTATTTTTGAGAGAATAACCTTTATGCGTGGTTATTGAAAAAACAAAAAACTTAAGTCACTGAAATACGGCCACAAAACAAATACAAAATATGTGTTTACAAGACTTCTGGGTATTGGAGGATGTAGACTAGAATTTTTGCTTCAAAATGATGTAAATATTATCCCGCCTACTTGTTCATATAAAACAATATATTGATTTAAATTTTATAAGACACTTTTTGTCAAGAAAGACAGTATGCGGGAGGCGTGAATCTTCATGAATAATGTTGTGATTCACACCTGAGAAGACAAAGACCCACATAATGACCTGCATAAGCACAGCAGTAATGACTTTATGAACTTCTTTACTTGCAAGATTGATAATATTAAAGAAAAAATTATAACCATGCAACCATCTATTACAGTATCCAATCAGATAGTGCATTGTAGTGTCCCTGAGGAAAAATTCAATTCATTTACTGCTTTAGGAGAGGAAGAATTGTCTAAACTTGTTAAATCATCAAAATCAACAACATGCATTGTTCGGGAAGCAGACACACTCTGTCAGTTTAAATCTAGACTAAAAACGCATTTCTTTAACCTGGCATACACATAACACATTACCAATTTATTTTTTCAAATCCGTTAAAGGATTATTAGGCTGCATAAATTAGGTCAGCCGGAACCGGGAACACTTCCTATAACACCTGATGTACTCGTTACATCAGAAGAAGAATGGCATCTACGCTAATATTAGTCTTTCTGGTTATCCCGAGGTTCACCGTAGTCAACCGGATCCGGGCCGTATCCAGGTGAAACCAAGGACCTGCGCCTTGACACGACCACAACGCAGCCCTGAAGTATCAGCAGAGATTGAGTCAACTAGATCATCCACTGTGAGGGCCTCATCGACACGACAGCCACGACACAGTTCCTCAACAACCGTCCATACCGGCGTGATGAATACGATCCTCAATTGGATGGAACTGGAATAAATACTTTGAATGTTGAGATCCTATTGGACTTACAATAGCAACCTGAATCGAAACAAAGCACTGTTGGCCAGAGGAGAACTGGCCCCCCGACTAAGCCTGGTTTCTCCCAAGGTTTTTTTCTCCATTTAAACACCTATTTGCCACTTGTCTGCCACCTGATGGAGTTTGGGTTCCTTGCCGCTGTCGCCTTTGGCTTGCTTAGTTGGGGACACTTGACATTTGACTTGACATTTGATATTCAGCAGTGCTTTGATCTGCCTGCATTGACACTATTCTTTAAGAGCTGCTGTGCAGCCAAATAATGTACCAGTTATCAATGTAAAGCTGCTTTGACACAATCTACATTGTAAAAAGCGCTATATAAATAAAGGTGACTTGACTTGACTTGACATAATGACCCGCATAATGAGCCCTTTCAGTCAGGTAGGCCATGTGAGAGGACACTAAAAAAATCAAAGTCCAAAGTAGTTTTTTTTTTTTGGTAGTTTATTCAGAATATAGTTAACAATATAAATGAGACACATTTTGAATAAATGAGGGCACATTTTGATATAGAGTTTTACCTGGAAATAAATCCTGTTCAAAGATATAAGTGAACATCCCTTACCTGGCATTCCAAGGTGTTTGGTGTTTCTGCACTGGAGAAAAAAAAAAAAAAAAAAAGAAAAACCTTTCCTGTTTCCAGTCAGTGATCTCACCATTATATTCATTCAGAATGTCCAGTGTGGGCCAGTATGATCACTATGATTCTCAAATCTGTGAGATAAAAGAAAAAAACCCTCTGTGAGCATGCTGATAACAGGATCATATCACATTAATATAATGTCCACTCTTAACAGAAAACATGATTGTAGGCATAAATTTAAAATTACAGTACCACTCAAAAGATTGGACACATTACTATTTATGTTTTTGAAAGAAGTCTCATGATCATCAAGCCTGCATTTATTTGATCAAAAATACAGAAAAAAACCCTGCAATACTGTGAAATATTATTACAATTTAAAATAATGTTTTTCTATTTTAATATACTTTAAAAAATAATGTATTTCTGTGATGCAAAGCGTCTAAACATTCATATTACCTCTATGGTATTTTATATATTGTTTATAGAGCCTAAATATTAATGTGCAGTTTAATACATTGCTAACACATTTTATTTCAGTATGTATTACGTATTTCAGTCGATTTCACTCATCCTAGTATAGCAATATAGTTTGGGAATAGCCATGGCAATTTACTAATGTAAGTTATGTGTAGTAAACGAAACTGCACGTCGATCTGCCCCATTAATTCACACTGAGACAAACAAAACTTGCAGGATTCATATTTAAACAGTTTTTTTTTTTTTTTTTTTGCAGTTTAATATTCACAGACACTATATCGCGATTAGAATAAAGAACTTAAGAATAAAAAACAACTTACCTTTCACAATCATCGGCTCGATAGTTGATCCTCGAAATGAAAGTGAAACCAGCTCTTCCTCTGAGGTAAATCCTTTTATAATTATTCCTCACAGCATCTCAAAACGATGAAAAGTACATGAAACTGATTAAACTTGATACATTTTTCCGAGCTGACGTGGACGTTCACTCTGCCGCATTGATCGCCTCAGAATTTGCGTCTGAATAGCGCGCCCGCTTCGTGGGAGTGGCTGCATTAGTGGATAATGAGCTGAGCCGCCAAAATCTGACGTCTCCCTTTTCATACAGATTACATAAACAGAGAATATTTGTTTTCGATTCGACTTACATGATTTAAAACCTGACATTTCAACGTTTCTTTAGACATATGTCTCATTTTTGTGTTAATGTTTAATATTCACTACGTTACAGTTCATTTTCTGAGGGAGTATCAGATTGGACTTCATTCAGAGAGAGACTGAGGCTTGCGCATCATGTTAGTTTTCTTTATTTTGCAAAAAGCACAACATTTTGTTTTTACTCTGAGTGTACACAAATAAAAGAAGACATTTCACATATTAGAATGGTATATAACTCTTAATTGATATGTTCAAAATTGATAGAGTATTTTTAGTCTCTTTCACACTGGTAAGAAAAAAACCGAGGTGGTATCGCCGGCGATACCGCCGACTCCAGAGTATTAATTTCGTCTAAAACCCGGAAGAGATAGGACTACTCTATCCTGTCAAATGCCTTCTTGGCATCGAGAAACACCACCAATGATCCACTTTGAATAATTGGTTACACTTTATTTTACAGTGCCATAGTTACATTGTAATTACTCAAATAAGTACTGAGTACTATTAATTAACTACATGTACTTACTACAGAGTTACAGTTAGGGTTAGGGTTTGGTTTAGGGTTAGTTACTTGTAATTATGCATAATTTACTGCTATTACTATAGTAAGTACATGTAGTAACATGTAACTACGGCACTGTAAAATAAAGTGTTACCGAATAATTTGACCATGCTGTATAACATTCAGTAAACGGCGAATAATATTACAGGACATTCGGCCTTATATGCGGAAGTATAACCCAACCTTTTAGACATTCTGTCAACATTTAATAATGAAATTGGTCGAAAGGATGAACATTCTTCTACTGGACGAATTTATTTTTTATTTATTTATTTATTTATTTATCAAAATTAATGAAATATTAGCCTCTAACATTGATCATGGCAAACTACCTGTGTCGAAAGAGTAAGACAGTATTTTAAGTAAAGGAGGAACTAGAAGATACTTAAACATATTTTAAACAAAACTTGTTATTTTTTGTCATTAACTGACTAAATTAAGTTGCTTTAATTGCATGTAAAAATGTGCATTAAATAAACTTTCAATTCATTTATTTAGATTTTTGATTAAACAGCCATATAAATTAAAGAACTTCTGACTGGACAAATTTAGTGTACAGCTGTGACATTTTAAGGATCCATTCAACAATAACCAAACAGAACTAGTCAGTCTAAACATTTTATTTTGATATCTCCCATAGGTCGATGGTTCTGTAAAATGTTGGATTAAAATTGCTGACATAGCATAACATTTTCACTGCCTCAAGTAGCCTCTAGCCTACAGTGCCTTCATTTAATATGACTGTCCAGAGTTTTTATTAATATGTGTTGTTCTACTAAACACAGAATATTGCATTTAAATATCATAAAATAATCATAGCAGGTTACAGTTTATACTGGACATTAAAATTTCTTATTAATAATTCAGTTTCATCACCTTCAAATGTATATACCAAATAAACATAATGTTACAAATTATTTCTGCACAAAATGACGCAAATGCACAGGTGAACTTGAACTAAGTTACGTGCTAGTCAGAATGTGTAACTCCTGTTGTGGATGCGCTCTTCCTGGAACAGTGCGCTGAAACACAGCAACTAAACCCAAAGAATTCATAACGTTTTATTGCAGTGTTGATCAATGTTATGTAATATGACAGTCCCAATCACAGTTATTATAAGTTGTGCATTGCTGTTTGAGCTGCATGCACTGAAGATGATCACCAGCGTGCTTTACTAGCCTACTGTGTTAATCCTTAACCAAATGCATCCTATATGAGATTAATCAGATATATACAAAAATAAACATAATATTACAAATTATATCTGCACAACAAAAAAGGCTGAGAATGCACACACAAACTTATATCCATGAAGGTGTAACTCTAGCCTTTTAATGTAAAATGGTTCCAAACATAACTAATAACATAAACGCTCGCTTCACTTTTCCTTGTGTCTGCTTTACGTGTTTCGCGGTTGAACGGCACGTATGCACATGACCTTGCTTAATCGACAATCTATTATTATCGAAAAATTAATCAATTGTCGATTAATCATTAGCATCCCTAGTTACCACCTTTACACATCAAGGTGGGTCTGATGAAAAACTTTGTCAAGGCAATGGACAAGACACAATCAGCTTTTGAGTACCTCTGTGGAAAATTTCCAAAGTGAAGCTAAATAAAGGAAGGTATCTTTGTTGGTCCTCAGATTCATGAACTTCTTCAAGATGATGGAACTTCTTCGAGACGGCATGGAAAGCATTTATTTATATAACCCTTTTGCTGATTTTTAAAGACATAAACCGCAAGAGGTGACAGGTACTATCTACACAATATACATAGATGTACAATTTAAAAACTTAAATATCTTGGAAACAGAAGCCAATTAGTTGTTTTAATATTCATATTTGAATTTAGTACAACAAAATACATAAATAGCACATTTTATCTCTGAAGCAGATGATTTCTAAAAAATTTAGACCAGTGTAATTTAATTTTTATGTGTAGATGTATGTGGGTGTAAAAGAAAGAGTGTAGAAACAGAAGAAAATAAGAAGAAAGGTCATACTCACACTTACCAGCTGTAGCACATCCTCATCTTTAGGCATGATGGACAACTCCAGCACATTCTCACTAAATAAAAATGAATGCAGTTACGAAGTACAAATTCACTGTATATATGAATCCACTTGTAAATATAAGTATGGCTCATTAATTAATATCTATTTAAAGCAGCCTCACCTATTTTGAATCAGTGCTATAACCTGAGAATAAGTTTTCCCCAGCACACTTTCTCCATTCACCTTCACCAACCTGTCTCCTAAACACAAACACCCACACTTATGATATTGGTTGCTGTTAAAGTGAACAGACAAAGGGCATTACACCTGTCACATATGAGCATACCATGTTCCCCTACCTGTACACAGGCCTGCCTGATGGGCTGGGCCTTTCTCTTTCACATTCTTCACAAAGATGGTGTCCATTGGCTCCAGACGATTCCTTTGACCTCCTGAGCAAAATCACATAACCACTTTAGATGCATTCACAACTGAAATATTACTAAATGTGACATCCCTGTCGGCCATCATCTGTGCGCGTGTGTGTGTGTTTTTTCTTTTGGTGAGTGTTTGTGTTTGTGTGTCGCTCATAGGTGATTGGCTGACTAATGGGTGATTGGGAACACTGGCTCACAAGTTTCCCTCACTATTTAAGCGGTGTCTTAACTTTGTTGATAGGATTAAGTGGCATGTACTTTATTAGCATGTTTGAATATTTTTAGTTTTAGATTGTTATTTTTAAGCAGATCATTGGTTAGAGCTGAGTCTCGGGAGCACGCTGAAGTTTGAGGGAATCGCCAATATAATTGGTTGTTCTTCTTGACTTTGCAGCATAAGGTGCATAAAAACCCGCTGCTGTATGCTTGAAGAGTAGGGTCTACTTAATTAGATTTATGTATTAGGGAGGGTTGGAAGTTTAATCTACAGGGCATGTTTTTCCCTTTGTTATATTACAGCTGTGAAGGTAAGGATTTGCTTCTGAATTATAGAGTTGTTCTTTAAAGCTGCAGTCCGTAAGTTTTGCCTCTTTGTCATCATATCTGTTTGAAACCTGCAATTGCAGTTAGTTGTGGAATTATCATTTTACGTGGGTTGTGCATCGGCATGGCTTCTCAGCGTGGATGAATCTAATGTTTTGAGGTGTAACGTTATGTGTGGGCTGTCAGTAACCACACTGGTGGATACTGTACTTCGAAACTACAGATAAAACGTCTTGAAAATAAGACCAAAATAATAAGTTTCACCAGAAAATGTCATCTGAACAACATGTCTGCCACTTTTGTACTGACCAACAGAAAATAAAGAGTTCTACAATAAATGTAATGGTGATTAAATCTAACGATTGCAAAGTTAGCTCATCACGTCAAACCGTGCAAATTATTATTATTGTTATACTTTGTTCTCAAATTGTCAAACAGTTGTCAATGATGATGGTCGTCTTTACTGTTCTTGATTACATTCCGCCATCAAAATGACAAGTTTAATTATTACAGCTGCTGTAAAAGAGTCTTCAAATGATCCGCCACTTGAAGCGTCCAGGACTCCTTCTTTATGTATACAGACGTGACGTAATGATGAAAAGGCAAACTCGTATTTCCTGCGGAATCCTACCAGTACCACTCAAATAAAACAACAACAACAACAACAACAAAACAGTATTACTGTCACAGTCACGTTCAAGTTTGCCTTCGTTATCATGGACTTTCAGTTTGTTTTCCTTAGTCACGTTTCCTTTGTTCTATTTTCCCGCCACAATCCGTCACCATGGACACTGCACTAATCACCACAGCTGTTAGTCATTTGAGTTAACCGTCTGTGTATATAAGTTCAATGTCAGCAGATAGACAAAGGACACAGAGGAAAGTGTTACAAGTAACAGCAGGTTTATTGACAATGAGGAAGACAACACAGGCGTGAGGACAGTACAGGTAAGCGGGCAGGGAGTGGGAAAGTCTTGAGCGGCTTATCTGAGTCTGATCGTGTCTTTGTGTTTTCCAGGTGATCCGAAGGGAGCTGTGGAGCGTGGAGTCTGTGGTGAACAGCAGCAAGGGAGAACTGGAAGGTATCACAGGAACGACAGGTAAGTAAACAACAGGTAAGTGGGTCAGGCGAAACAACATGGTATAGTTGAGACCAGACAGTGAGTGAACAGGAGGAGTGCAGATAAATAGTGCTGGCAGATGGATGTGATCAGTACTCAGGTGATTGGGATCTGGTGACGGTAGTGGGTGGTGACTGTGGTGACTCCCTGACAGTACCCCCTCCTCCAGGGGCGGCTCCTGACACCCTACTATGGCGACGGGGTTGGCCACGGCCTCTGGGTGCTGGACAGCCCGGGTGGTTTTGGTGGAATTCGGCCAGGAGAGTGGGATCCAACACATCGTCTCAGTTAACCCAGGACCATTCCTCTGGTCCGTACCCTTCCTGTCTATGGGATATTCCAGACAACCGCCCCGTCGCAGAGAGTTCAAGATCTCGTGCACTCTGTAGACATGAGGTTCCTCGATGACTTCGGGAGGAGGCACTGGCGGCTCATCGGGTTCTGTGGGAGAGGGAGAAACAGGTTTGAGGAGAGAAACATGGAAGGATGGGTGAATGCAATACCGTGCTGGGAGTTGGAGACGGTAGGTGACTTCGTTGATCTGCCTCTCGATGGTAAAGGGACCAATATAGCGGAACTCAGCTTCCGGCAAGGCAGGCGGAGACGCAGATCCCGGGTCGAGAGCCAGACCTTATCTCCAGGACGATAGACGGGGTTAGAAGACCAGCAGGCATCTGCAAAGGTCTTGTGTCTCCACACTGCTTGCTGGAGTTGGATGTGGGCTGAGTCCCAAACCCTCTCGCTGGCTCGAAACCAGTGGTCGACAGATGGAACGTCCGAGGGTTCTTCTGTCCAGGGAAACAGAGGGGGTTGGTACCCGAGTATGCACTGAAACGGGGTAAGGCCGGTGGTCATTTGCCTGAGGGAGTTTTGTGCATACTCGGCCCACAAGAGAAAGTGGTTCCAGCTGTGTTGGTTGTCATGACAGTAGGCCCGGAGATATCTCCCTATTTCCTGGATCTTCCGCTCAGTCTGGCCGTTGGTCTGGGGATGATACCCGGAGGAGAGGTTAACGGAGACATTGAGGAGTTTGAAGAAGGCTGTCCATACCCGGGATGTGAACTGGGACCCACGGTCGGAGACAATCTCTTCTGGTATGCCAAAGGTGCGAAATAGGTGATGAAAGAGGGTTTCAGCTGTTTCGAGGGCAGTGGGTAAACCCCGGAGGGGAATCAACTTGCATGCCTTGGAGAATCTATCCACTGCAACGAGAATGAAGGTGTGACCATCAGACTTTGGCAGGTCTGTTACAAAGTTGACTCCGACGTGGGACCAGGGATGACGTGGGATGGGTAGTGGTACTAGTTTACCAGCGGGTAGGTGACGTGGAGTTTTGGAGATGGCACAGACTGAGCATCCTGGAACATACTGGGAGACATCCCAGGCCATACTGGGCCACCAGTATCGAGCTTGCAGGAGCGAGAGGGTACGCTGGCTGCCTGGGTGTCCAGAGCCCGGATAAGCGTGAAGGGAGCCCAGAAGGGTGGTTCTCAAGGAGATGGGTATGTAGATCTTACCCTCTGGGCCTCCCAGTGGAGCGGGTTCTGACGTGGTGGCGATGCAGATTTGTTCATCTAAGTCCCACTGGATGGGGCTTACGAGGACGGCTGGAGGGAGTATGGGTTCAGGTGTGGATGGTTCCTCGGGAGCATGGATGCGTGAGAGGGAGTCTGCCTTGAGGTTCCTTTCGCCGGGTCGGTACGTGATGGTAAATTGGAAGCGTGTGAAGAAGAGGGCCCAGCGGGCTTGCCGAGGGTTTAATCTTTTGGCGCTGCAGAGGTATTCCAGGTTCTTGTGATCCGTGATGACAGTAAAGGGGTGTTGGGCTCTCTCCAGCCAATGCCTCCATTTCTCCAGCGCCAGTTTGATGGCGAGTAACTCTCGGTTACCAATATCGTAGTTCCGCTCCACTGGGGAAAGCTTCCATGAGAAGTAAGCGCAAGGGTGGAGTCGGGGAGGCTCTCCGTGGTACTGTGATAGCACTGCTCCTAGCCCGGTGGTGGAGGCGTCCACCTCCACGACGAACGGGAGCTTGAGGTCGGGGTGTGTGAGGATAGGAGCAGTGCAAAAGGCCTCTTGGAGTGCTTTGAAGGCGGCTCGAGCTTCGGGGTTCCAGGACAGAGACTTGGGCTTCTGATGGAGCATGGAAGTGAGTGGGGTCGAAAGGATACTGAAGTTCTGGATGAATCTACGGTAGAAGTTAGCGAAGCCGAGGAATCGCTGAAGTTCTTTAACTGTCTGAGGTTGAGGCCAGTCCCGGATGGCTTGGACCTTCCCCTGGTCCATCTGGATACCATCGGCGCTCAGGATGTAACCGAGGAACTGGACCGTGGGGCGGTGGAACTCGCACTTCTCGAGCTTCAGGTAGTGGTGGTACTTTTCTGAGTTGTTGGAGGACCTGCGTTACGTGGTGGCGATGTTTGGCCAGGTTCTGGGAGTAGATCAGGATGTCGTCAATATACACGATGATGAACACTCCTGGAACACCTCGTTCATAAACCCCTGGAAGATGGACGGTGAGTTGGCCAGGCCATATGGCATAACCTGATACTCATAGTGGCCGGAAGGGGTGATGAAAGCCGTTTTCCACTCATCGCCCTCCCGGATACGAACAAGGTTATAGACGCTCTGCAGATCCAGCTTCGAGAAGATGCGGGCCCCACAGAGTTCCTCGAGGGCGGCCGGGACCAGGGGAAGAGGGTAAGGGAGTTTGACGGTGTGTTCGTTGAGGGTCCGGTAGTCGATACAGGGCCGCAAGCTTCCGTCCTTCTTAGCCACGAAGAAGAAGCTCGATGCCGCTGGTGAGGTAGATGGACAAATGAACTGTTGTTGTTGGAGTCCTTCATAGCCTTGTGCTCCGAGATGGACAGGGGGTACACTCGCCCCTTGGGGGGTGTGGCACCAGGCAGCAGGTCTATGGCGCAGTCCCATGGCCGATGGGGTGGTAAATTCGTGGCTGCCTGTTTGCTGAACACATCCTGGAATGCCATATAGTCAGATGGGATCATGGGAGCAGTGTGTGAGGTTCGGGGCTCTCCACAAGTGTGGATGTTCAGGAACGTTGGAAAGACTGTTCTGGAAACAGGCAGGACTCCATCTTAAAATTTCACTTGTGTCGCATCTGACTTCTGGAGAATGTTGAGAGAGCCAGGGGCGTCCCAGGATGACGTGGATGTGGGGAACGTGAGGGGCATGCATGAATGAAGTGCCCAGGAGCTCCGCAGTACAAACATAGTCCTGTAGCGAGACGTTGAGCACGCTCCGAGGAGGAGAGGCGACTGGAATCCAACTGCATTGGTTCTGGTACTGGAGGACAGGCAGCGGGTGAGGACGGAGAATGAGCGGTTGTTTCCGGTAGGCAGGCTGTAAGATGTTGGGAAATTTTCACTGCTTTCTGCATAAAGCTCTCCAATCCGACCAAATTCTCATAAATCACCATTTGGGCTCTGAGCTGGGGATTTAAACCTTGATGGTAAGCAATTAGTAATGCAGTTTTATTCCATCCTCAAGTGGCCGCTAGAGTCCGAAACTGCAGAGTGTAATCACTGGCCGAAGAACTGCCTTGCCGGAGACGGATGAGTTGGTCAGAAACGGAGAGCGATCCTGTGGCAAGACCGGAAACTTCCTGGAAATGAGAAGAGAAATCCTCGAAAGAGTCAATGATGTTAGACTGTGATTTCCAGATGGCTTGTGCCCAGAGTAATGCTCGTCCGGTGAGCAAGGAGATCAAAAACGCCACTTTAGATCATTCGTTAGTGAATTTATGGGAATGCATCTCAACGTATAGTGATACTTGAAGGAGAAAACCGCTACATTCTACCGCCTCACCCGAATAGTTGGAAGGAAGGGCCATGGGACTGGCAGAGGCAGATTGATGATGTGTGTCCGGAGGGAGAGCGGCTCGAAGAGCGCTGACCAGCTCCTCGATGGTATTCTCAGCCGCGGGAGTCGGGCGCTCCATCTCCGGATGAAGGTGGTGTCTGGTCTTCTGTCAGCAGATAGACAAAGGACACAGAGGAAAGTGTTACAAGTAACAGCAGGTTAATTGACAATGAGGAAGACAACACAGGCATGAGGACAGTCCAGGTAAGCGGGCGGGGAGTGGGAAAGTCTTGAGCGGCTTATCTGAGTCTGATCGTGTCTTTGTGTTTTCCAGGTGATCCGAAGGGAGTGTGGAGCGTGGAGTCTGTGGTGAACAGCATCGAGGGAGAACTGGAAGGTATCACAGGAACGACAGGTAAGTAAACAACAGGTAAGTGGGTCAGGCGAAACAACATGGTATAGTTGAGACCAGACAGTGAGTGAACAGGAGGAGTGCAGATAAATAGTGCTGGCTGATGATCGCTGACAGGTGGATGTGATCAGTACTCAGGTGATTGGGATCTGGTGACGGTAGTGGGTGGTGACTGTGGTGACTCCCTGACATTCAGATGTCTTTGCCTGGTCTCGTTTCATTTATGGTTGTGTTTGAAAGCTTGCTTCTTCGTTGGATTATACCCGTATAGATTATTAAAGTTTACTTGTTTATACTCATCTTCATCTTCATCTTCATGTGCGATTACACAAGATAAGCGGCGTGTTTTCTTTTAGTGTTTTTTGTTTGAAATTTTTGTGATTACGTGTTTTTGGGTTTCTTTTTGCATTATGGATCATTTCGCAGCAGTTAACTGCTATGCCTTGAGCAGAAGGACCGCTCCCTCGAGGAACATTTGGAGGAGATCCTCAGCCTTGTTCCAGCTACATCTTTCCCGGACAACTACCTCTGCAGCTTTCTGTATGCCGGCCTCAACACTACCACCAAGGAGAAGCTGTCCAGGGAAGCACTGGAGAGATTTTTTTGATTTAGGAGAGGTTAACCTTCTGCCTGTTCTGCTACCGTCTGAATCTGTCTGTTACATATCTAATTCTCTGGCCCCACCCAACTGTTACGTACAGAAGGGAGCGGAGACACAGATAAGTGCAAAGCAGAGTTTTATTGAGGTCAACTGAGCGTGCTGGAGTGATGCAGGTGAGTGTAAACAAGATGATACGTGGCTTGGTGATCGTGCTGGCTTCTGATGCTGGTTGTTGTTGTTGCAGGTTACGAGGATGCAGACGAACGTGGAGCAGACGAGGCACACTGAACTCACAGGGAACACGGAGACACAAGGAGTCACGGAGAACACAGGAGACAGGTAAGTAGCTAGCAGTTGGAGTCCTGAAGGTAAGCATAGCATGTAGGTATGCGTTAACGAGACCGGACGATGTGTGTGTGTTCAGTGTGCTCTTTTATGTGGCAGTGGTAATGAGTGCTGATGCGTGACAGGTGTGGCTGATCAGTACTCAGGAGAGGGAGTGCGCTGTGATTGGGTGACTGTGGAGCCTGGCGTGTCTGTGACATTACCCCCCCCTCCACGGTCCGCTCCTGAGGACCGTGGACCCCGACGTCGTGGTGGTCGCCCCCTGCCACGAGGAGCTGGTCTGCTTGGATGTCTGGAATGGAATTCGTCGAGAAGGTTAGGGTCAAGGATATCATTTCTGGGTACCCATGAGCGTTCTTCGGGGCCATATCCTTCCCAGTCCACGAGATATTCTAGGAAACCACCACGGCGCCGGGAGTCCAAGATGTCTTTGACCCGGTATGCCACTCCGTCTTCCACGATGAGTGGAGGAGGGGGTTCCTCGAGATCGCCAGGCTCTGTGGAGGGAAGAACAGAGGGGTGATGAGGCTTTAGGAGTGAGACATGGAAAACTGGGTGAATGCGGTACTCAGGGGGGAGTTGCAGGTGATAGGTGACTGGGTTGATCTGCCGGAGGATGGTGAAGGGGCCAACGAAGCGGGGACTCAATTTCCTACACGGCAGGCGCATCTTGATGTCCCGGGTTGACAGCCAAACCTTCTGTCCTGGTTGGTACTGGGGTGCGTGGGAACGTCGAAGGTCAGCTGTCAACCTGCGCCTGCGCAGGGCCCGTTGGAGCTGTAGATGGGCTGAGTCCCAGACCCTCTCGCTCTCCCGGAACCAGTAATCCACCGCCGGGACATCTGATGGTTCCCCATCCCAGGGGAACAGTGGGGGCTGATAGCCGAGTACGCATTGGAAAGGTGTCAGGCCAGTGGTGGGTTGTCGGAGAGAGTTCTGGGCGTACTCGGCCCAGCCCAGGAACTGGTTCCAGGAGTCCTGGTGGCCGTGACAGAAGGTACGGAGGAAACGGCCTATCTCCTGAATCTTCCTCTCCGTCTGCCCGTTCGTCTGCGGATGGTATCCAGAAGACAGACTGATGGCCACACCTAGGAGTTTAAAAAAGGCTTTCCAGACCCGGGACGTGAACTGGGATCCACGGTCGGACACTATGTCTTCGGGCAATCCATAGTAGCGGAATACATGGTTGAATAACAGTTCGGCGGTTTCCATGGCTGTGGGGAGTCCAGGTAGGGGAAGTAACCGACAGGACTTGGAGAAACGATCGACTATCACGAGCACACAGGTGCATCCTTCGGAGACTGGGAGGTCGGTTATGAAGTCGACTCCTAGGTGTGACCACGGACGTGTTGGAACGGGCAGAGGTTGTAGTTTGCCGGAGGGAAGATGGCGTGGACTCTTGGAGATAGCACATTCCCTGCACCCCTGCACGTACCTCCTGACGTCAGATCTCATGTTGGGCCACCAGAAACGCTGCTTCAACAGCGAGAGGGTCTCGTTGACCCCTGGGTGGCCAGTGCCCAGTGAAGTATGTGAGGAGTGGATTAGGGGAGTGCGCCGTGCTCGTGGGACATACTTCAATCCGGTGGGGCAACCCGGCGGGGTGTTGGTGGAGGCACTGGGCTCGGGGAGCGTTTCCTCTGACCAGGAGATGGGACTGACAAAGAGCTTCTCGGGGAATATGGGCTCAGGATCTTCATTTCCTTCTTCAAGGTTATATAGACGAGACAGTGCATCCGCTTTCACGTTCTTGGGACCAGGGAGATAAGAGATCTTGAAGTCGAAGCGGGTGAAAAACAGAGCCCATCTCGCTTGGCGGGGGTTCAACCTCTTGGCATCCCATAGATACCCCAGGTTCTTATGGTCGGTTAGAACCAGGAATGGATGTTTTGCTCCCTCAAGCCAATGCCTCCACTCCTCCAAGGCGAGCTTGATGGCAAGAAGCTCACGGTTGCCGATGTCATAGTTGACCTCCGCCGGGTTGAGTTTCCGGGAGAAGAAAGCACATGGGTGGAGTTTCTTTGGATTCCCCTGCTGCTGGGACAGTACCGCTCCCACTCCGGTGGTGGAGGCGTCTACCTCCACGACGAAGGGGAGATCAGGATCGGGGTGCGCCAGGAGGGGAGCGGTAGTGAATGCTGTCTTCAGGTGTTCAAACGCTTGAGTGGCTGCTGGCGTCCAGGACAGAGACTTGGGCTTATGGCGGAGGAGGTTGGTGAGTGGACTGGTGATGGAACTGTAGTTCAGGATGAATCGACGATAGAAATTAGCAAATCCTAGGAAACGTTGGAGTTCTTTTACGGAGGTGGAAGTGGGCCAGTCTTTGACAGCAGTGACCTTCCTCTCGTCCATGCGGACGCCACTGCGGTCGATGTTATAACCCAGAAACTGCACTGAGGGCTGATGGAAAGTGCATTTCTCGGCTTTCAGATAGAGCTGGTGTTCCCTCAGGCGTTGGAGGACCTCCGCAACGTGTTGGCGATGTTCGGCCAGGCTCCGGGAGTAAATCAAGATATCGTCAATGTAGACCAGGACAGATCTGTGCAGGAACTCCCGGAGCACCTCATGCATGAAATCTTGAAATACGGAGGGGGCGTTGACCAGTCCATACGGCATAACGAGATATTCGTAGTGGCCTGTAGGTGTTACGAACGCTGTTTTCCACTCGTCCCCCTCACGTATTCTGATGAGGTTGTACGCGCTGCGGAGGTCCAACTTGGTGAACACAGTGGCGCCGCGCAGATGTTCCAGGGCTGATGGGACGAGAGGAAGGGGATAACGGAACTTCACCGTGATTTGGTTGAGTGCTCTGTAGTCGATGCAGGGCCGCAAGCCTCCGTCCTTCTTAGCCACGAAGAAAAAGCTGGAAGCAGCAGGGGAAGTGGACGGTCGGATGTAGCCTTGTTTCAGAGCCTCGTCGATGTATTCCTCCATGGCTTTCTCCTCCGGAATGGATAGGGAGTAGATTTTCCCTCTGGGCACTGGCTCACCTGGGATGAGGTCGATGGCGCAGTCCCATGGCCGGTGGGGAGGCAGCTTGGAGGCTTTCTTCGGACAGAAGACATCACTGAAGTGGGAATAACATGCTGGGATCTCTGTGGAACGTTTCTCTAGGGGGCTTTCCACAGTGGTTGCACAGACTTGAATGGTTTTGGAACTCGGAGAGCTAGGAACTGGAAACTCAGGAAAACAGTCTTGAAAGCATTGGTCACCCCACTTCAGGATCTCTCCTGTCCTCCAGGAGATGGTGGGGTTGTGCTGCTCTAGCCACGGGCGCCCCAGAATCACGTCAGCCGTTGAGTTCTCCAGAACCAGCAATTGAATTTCCTCTTTATGGAGAACTCCGACTTGGAGATGGAGGGGTCCCACACTGTAGCGTACTTGCCGTAGAGGTTTTCCAGTTACCGCGTGGATCTGGTAAATCTTCGGCGTTGGGGCGGTTTTGAGTTTGAGCTGGCGGCAGAGGGATCCGGAGATGAAGTTGCCAGCTGACCCAGAATCGAGGAGCGCACTGACTGGAAGACAGAATTCGGCAGCAGTAAGTGTTACAACAATTGTGAGTGGTTTCATTTTGTTTAGCGTAGGCAAAATAACACTCACCATGGGCCGAACTGGACGGGTGGGGCATTCAGCGATGTAATGCCCAGCACGGCCGCAGTAGAGACACAGGTTCTGGGTCAGCCTCCTCTGCCGCTCAGTAGACGTGAGACGAGAATTTTCGAGTTGCATAGGGTCGTTGGCTGGTTCTGGGAGGCTGACGGATTCGGGCTGGCGGAGGTTCGTTGGAAATAACGGCTGGTTCTGGTGCTCTTCGAGGCACAGCTGCATACGAGTGGCGAATCTGATGGAGAGTTGAATGAATTTTTCGAGCCCGATGGAATCCTCGTATGCAGCGAGATGCAACCGCACACGGGGCTCGAGACCCTGACGATACAGGGTGAGGAGGGCTCGTTCATTCCAGCCACTTGCAGCAGCGAGGGTACGAAACTGGAGGGCATAATCAGACACAGTTAGTGATCCTTGCTTTAAATTACATAATCTCTCACCAATGGTTGAATCTCCCGCGGGCGTTCCGAAAACTTCCTTGAAGTGTGTAATAAAGCTGGACAGGGAAAGAACGACAGGGTTTTCTTGATTCCAGAGAGGTTCAGCCCAGCGCAGTGCTTTACCATGCAGTTGAGAGATTATGAAAGCCACTTTCGCTTTATCGTCTGGATACAAGTGCGGTTGCATCTCCAGAACCAGCGTACACTGCAAAAGGAATCCGTTGCAGTCCTCCGCCAGGCCAGAGAAGGGCGCCGGTTTAGCCATGGGACTGGCGACGGCTGGTGGTGAAGGAGATGCCGCAGTGAGCGTGCGGTGAAGTGCATCAACCAGGTCTTGAATGGGGTCCGAGGTGCTCATGTTGACGTGACGGTTGAGGTCCGGTCTTCTGTTACGTACAGAAGGGAGCGGAGACACAGGTAAGTGCAAAGCAGGGTTTTATTGAGGTCAACTGAGCGTGCTGGAGTGATGCAGGTGAGTGTAAACAAGATGATACGTGGCTTGGTGATCGTGCTGGCTTCTGATGCTGGTTGTTGTTGTTGCAGGTTACGAGGATGCAGACAAACGTGGAGCAGACGAGGCACACTGAACTCACAGGGAACACGGAGACACAAGGAGTCACGGAGAACACAGGAGACAGGTAAGTAGCTAGCAGTTGGAGTCCTGAAGGTAAGCATAGCATGTAGGTATGCGTTAACGAGACCGGACGATGTGTGTGTGTTCAGTGTGCTCTTTTATGTGGCAGTGGTAATGAGTGCTGATGCGTGACAGGTGTGGCTGATCAGTACTCAGGAGAGGGAGTGCGCTGTGATTGGGTGACTGTGGAGCCTGGCGTGTCTGTGACACCAACCTCCCTCTCCAGATTTTTTATTTTTGAGATTTTTCTATTTTTTCTGGGATTTTGTAGCACTCTCCAAGCCCCTCTCCAGTCCCCACTCCAGTCCCCAGCCACGCCTGTCATCCAGCCATCGCTGCCTCCCATCAGCCCTTCAGTTTCTCCTTAGCCTCCTCTCAGTGGCGTGGATCCACCTTGGGACTGCTGGGAGCCACCTCCTCCTGGGTGTGAGGAGCCCGTGGCTCCGCCTCCGGCCTCAGAGCGCTCCACTCCCCCCGGCGCAGTCACGGCTGTGGCCTGGATCTGTCACCATCTTCCTCTGCTCAAGGCTCCTCCATGGCTTTCACCACCACCTGCACCACCCCGGACTCTTGTGTTCTGCCTCCTCCCGGTCAGCCGTCCACCTCCAGAACCGCCACCTGTATCATCTGCCTGTTTCGCCATATATATATAATTTTTTTTTAGGCAAACAAATACATAAGACATAAGCAAAAAAACAAAAAAAACAAAAAAAACAAAACAAATATGGACAAATAGATATAGAAAAAAATAAGTATCAGACATATAAGGTAGTTTACGACAAACAATAAGAAAATGCATAATAAGAGAGAAAACCAAAGTGCCAACAAACAAACAAACATATAAACAAAATAACAATATAGATGAACACATTTTTACACTATATATATATATATATATACACACACACACACACACATACATACCCATATACCTATACACATACACACACACACACACACATATTGCATATCTCCAGAACCAAAATGTGTAACATTATAAGGTATGATGTTATTGCTGTTGCTATTGCTGTTTGGCCATCTCTTCGTCCTCCTCACCTCCTCTCTACGGCGCGAGGACGCACCTTCCAGGAGGGGGTGTTCTGTCACAGTCACGTTCAAGTTTGCCTTAATTATCATGGACTTTCAGTTTGTTTTCCTTAGTCACATGTTTCCTTTGTTCTATTTTCCCACCACAATCCGTCACCATGGACACTGCACTAATCACCACAGCTGTTAGTCATTTGAGTTAATCGTCTGTGCATATAAGTTTAGGTCTGTTAGGGTGTCCTTGCCTGGTCTCATTTCATTTGTGGTTGTGTTTGAAAGCTTGCTGTTTCATTGGATTGTACCCATGTGGATTATTAAAGTTTACCTGTTTATACTCATCTTCATCTTCGTGTGTGATTACACAACCAGCGCGTTACAATTACAAGCTTACCGTTGTGAATCGGGTTAAAATAAGGAAATAGTTTTGAACACTGGCTGGTTATGTACTTGCTCAATTGATTTGGATAATTTTTAACCAAAAAAGTTACGGACTGCAGCTTAATATAAAATCATTCATTGGAATATGTGCGATTGCTAAACATCATCTGTCAAAATAAACAAATTTGTTGAATATCCTTCTGATCGGTTGTTAAATCTATTAGCCTATCAAAGGATCAGCTGACTGAATTTGCAACACATTATGGTATTGGCCTCTCCACAAATTATAAAAACTGACAGAGAATATTCAAACAGTTTTGAGATTAGCTCTCATAAATAAGGGAGTTTTATCTCCTTCAGCGGAACTGTTAGACCAGTCTGTGGTCTGACGGTATCGATTATGCTGAGGACGCATAAAGACATGCGCCTGCCGTGAGGTGGCATGTAGTGATGGTCAAATGAAGCCTCGTGAAGCACTGAGGCTTTCCCCTCATTGTTTCGGGAAAAGATTCAAAGCTTTGTGAGTGTGTTAAAAACAGCGCCATCTGGTGTTTAGTAAAAAATCAAGCAGCCAAAACCCTGTGAAAGAAGCTTCGTCGGACGAAACAGCCACACAGTTTCATGTTACGTGCTCAAATAAAAGCCTAATAGTGCACGCCTGTGTTGAATTTATCTCCCTGATAAATTAATTTACCCATTAAACTGTGGCATTTAATGCCAGTATGAATAACAATATGATGTAACAGAAGAATAAATGTACACATATATGAATTGCATATGGCAAATATTTTATTTTCCTGAATTAATTGGTATTCTTCATATTACTTGTATGACTGGGTATTTAAAAATGTAATTGAATAAGTCTGAATGAAAACCTACTAGTAAAGTAAGATCTGTGGGTTTGAACCTTCCGACACGCAAAGTGAATCGTGCACGTGATTGGACAGAAAGTGAGGCTTCATTTGTCGTTGATCACGTGATTTCTGCGTTACCAACACAAGCCTCGAATCGAGGCTTCATCTGGCACGCCCATTTATGCTCAGCACAAGCTCCGAAGCCTCGGTTCAATTGTCACATCACTAGTGGCATGACATGCAGCGGCACCATCTCAATCTCTGTCCAGTGCGGGTAAAATAATTATAATGCTAAAGGTAAGGTACAATTCATATTTCTTTTGTTAAATAACTTAAAAAGTAATTTGAAAACTTTCTGTGAGAGACGTAATTTCACAAACAGCGTGAGTGATCCGCTCGCTCTCTTTCCCTCTCAAAAAGGCGCAAATGGCTTCACATCACCCCATCGCGTCTGCACTATAAGCGAGCTGCAAGCACAATGCATCAATGCGGCCATGCACACGCTTACAGCTGTTACTCATTCTTTTTTGATTTGTGTTCCTATTTCTACCTCTCAGTTTTTCTCTTTTATTGCCAGTATGTTTTGTCTTTTTGACTACACGTTTATTTCAGTTGTCTTGTTTTTGTTTTTGGGGTTTCTTATGATTCCTGCTACCCGTGGCTAGTGATTTGCTCCGATGGATTACTTCTGTCTGTTCCTGTCTGCGCTTTAATATGTGTCAAGTGATTGTCTGCCCGGGTCTGAACCTCTGCCTGGCCTTATGGACTGTGTAAACTGGCCGCCAGCTCGGATTCGGATTTTTACCATGTTCCTGAATTAAGGCGGGCATACACTGTGCGATTTCTGTGCGATTTCAGCAAGGTTACCAACTCACACTCTACGAGTAGATTGCGTGCGATGTAAACCCAAAGTGCACGATTTATGTGCTCACACAATGCGGTCCGATGGTTGAGCTGTGACTTGACTGCTCACACTATGCGTTTGAAATATGCACGATAAGCCCCCGTGCTGGGTTGCGCCGATTGACCATATGTTTCCAGAGATATCGTTAAAAGCGTCAGCTATGGATATCAAGAGGATTTAGCATTTCCAATTTATATATTAAATTATTATTATTATTATTATTATTATTATTATTATTATTATTATGGTAGGCCTACTTTTATTATTAAATTGATATTAGCCTACAATTCAATAGGCCTACTTTCATAGCGCATCACCGCATAACCGACGCGCTGCGAGGATAATAAAAGATTTGATAGATTAGCTTAATCCTCATTGAAAATGATTTAAAGACATTTATACAATGAATTATAAGCCTACAATTAAAAGTTAATGAAAAGCAGCTTTATTTTAAAAACATGTTTAACACGAAATACTTCTCTTTTTTTTCACTACGTAGTATATGGGCCACAAGAGAAATATTAAGAAAATAAATTAAGACATAGCCTACCGTTATCAGCATGTTGAAGTAGGATTTATATTTATATTCCAATATTGCGACGTGACATTTTTCTTTATCACCAATTGTGAAATGATGGACAACGGTTCACATTTCCTGTGACAATAAAATTAAGTAAATATTAAATAGCCTAAATGAGTAAATAGAAAGTGAAAAGTGAAACAAGTAAATTAATGATCCCTGTTTTTTTTTTTTTCTTCTTCTTCTTCTTCTTTTTTTTCTGGCTGCATTAATTAAATGGTTTAATTTCTGTTTTGGGGGGAAAAAACACAGAGTTTAGGGCAATTGGTTCGTAGCTCTGCTTCAACTGTGCGATATCCTCATGAGGGGCGACCAAAATTTCTGACATGCCAGAAATTCATCCGACCATCCGATTGCCGGTCGGGAGAGGTTTATTGCCTCTCATTTCCCCATGTACACTGCATGAACACTGCAGGACAAACGACGCACGACAAAGATGAAAATCGGCCCGACTCTCAAAAAAGAGTTGCACGAGTCAGAATTCGGCTCAAAATTGGACGGAAATCGCACAGTGTATGCCCAGCTTTACCCGAGGGACATGCGCATCTGTTTGCCTCCTAACCTCTTCTCTGTGATCTAGCCGCCTGTAAGGACTTTGATCTTTTGCTGGGACATTGATTGACTGTTATTACTCAATAAATTTTGAGTCCCATTTCTGCATTTGAGTCTTTTTCCTTGAGATCCCTGACATCACACACTGGCCAGAATGGACTCAGCAGAACAGATTCCTCTTCGAGTCTGAAGAACACGCTCAGGCGCGTCATACCATTGATATGGCAAGCCGTTTTGACTTTTATTCATTCTCAGGATATGAATTCTTGTTATCAACAATTCAATTATTGATATCAGGAATTACATTTCCACTAGTAACAATTATAATTCTTGATATTGTGGGATTACAAATTTTAAAAGTGTAATAACAACTAGAATGTACATTTCCTGAAGAAAATGTGAATGGTGCTTGCAGTGGCAAAACTTGGCACTCGGTTGCTAGGGTGTTTCTAGGCAATTGCTAAGGTGTTCTGGGTGGTTGTTAGGTGGTTGCTAGGCGGTTGCTAGGGTGTTCTGGATAGTTGCTAAGGTGTTGCTATATGGTTGCTAGGGTGTTCTGGGTGGTTGCTAGGCAGTTGCTATGGTAACCTGGGTGGTTGCTAGGGTGTTGCTATGCAGTTGCTAAGGTACTTGGGGTGGTCGCTAAGGTGTTGCTAGGTGGTTGCTAGGGTGTTCTGGGTGGTTGCTAGGCGGTTGCTATGGTAACCTGGGTGGTTGCTAGTGTGTTGCTTTGCAGTTGCTAAGGTACTGGGGGTGGTCACTAAGGTGTTGCTAGGTGGTTGCTAGGGTGTTGCTAGGCAGTTGCTAGGGTGTTCTGGGTGGTTGCTAGGTGGTCGCTATGGTAACCTGGGTGGTTGCTAGGGAGTTGCTATGCGGTTGCTAACATACTCGGGGTGGTTGCTAGGGTGTTGCTAGGCGGTTGCTAGGGTGTTCTGGGTGGTTGCTAGGCAGTTGCTATGGTAACCTGGGTGGTTGCTATGGTGTTACTAGGTGGTTGGTAGTTATCACAGATGGTTACTATAGTTTTTATAGAGTTCTTAGTATGTTCTTAGCCCAATTTAACACTTAGCTAATCACTTTTAGCATGTAGCTATTCACTGCTAGCATGTGTAGCATGTTGAAAGTCCAGTTTGCTAGCTTGAGTCAAAAGAGCCAACCCCTAAGTCTGTACGATGTTCTAATGCAGAGATATAGGTCTTGCTAAACGGTTGCTAGGGTACTTTTCTTGGTTGCTAGGGAGTGGCTTGGCATCTGCCAGTGATGATACTCCAAAGGCTGCTTGTCAGTATGAATGATATAAACCAACCCCCATGCCTCTGTGACATTCAGATTTGAAGATATCCCTCTTTTGATTTGGGTTGCTAGGGTGCTCTAAATGGTTGCTAGGGTGTGGCTATGAAGTGTTGAAGGTGATTCGTGATTGGCCATTTGCTGCCCCGAGTCAAACGAGCCCACCCTCATGTTTCTATGACACTTTTATCCAAAGATATTCCTTTGATCTTTTTCAATGGAAGTCTATGGAACTTGTAAATGGTTGCTAGGGCGTTGCTTGATAGCTTCACAATGATCCTGAGAAAGTGATTGGTCGTCTGAGCAAAATGAGCCCACCCCCTTGTCTCTATGACACTGTGATCCAGAGTTATGTTCAATACAAAATCTCTATGTAATTTACTATAGTAGGAAAAACGTGTGCGCAATCCCTGTTTCATGGGCCGTCCTTCACCATAGTATGTCTATGGGCAAATTTGGGCAGCTCTTGCGTCCCAGGGGTACAACTTACATCCCATTGTGAGGTATGGTCTTACAGAGCGTGACAGCCTCTTCAAATGTGGTAAACCACGTTTCTACGAAATTCTCGCTCCGAGCTATGACTCGTCAAAGTTTGTCGCAATGTTAAGTCTATGGGATTTTTCGGCCGATTTTTCGACCGCTGGGTGAACATCGTACACCCGATCGCTTATAAAAGTCATAGCACACCATTTCTCAATAATCCGCACGATTTGACACCTCATTCATGGGTCTATGACAAATGGTGCGGGACGAGTTACGCGCCGAAGTTTTGTGTGGAAAAAGAATAATAATAAGTAAGAGAACAATAATGATGCTTCGCCCGAGGCAAGCACCATTAATTAACCATTTGTGTTTTTCTTTTCTTAACCAAGTTCTGTCCTCTTTGATGGGAGTCAGCTGTCCAAGTGATACAGACTTAGTGTTAGTTCTTGTAATCAGATGGTGCTCGAACCCTTTGATAGATAGGTCTTCTGGAGTTTTATGACATCAGGGGTATCTCACTGATCTTCCTCTGTTATTCCTTTGATCTAAAGATGTCACCGCTTACCTCTAGCTCATAGCCAGTGTTAATTGCCTGTATTGTCTTTAGATGTTTTTGATTTAGTGGTCACTGTAAGGCTGTGTGTAAGGTCAACACCTTTAAGGATTGCCCACTGAATGCCTATAAAATACCATGTATAGCTCCCTTAGTTAGACTTGTTGACTGTAGCTACCAACAGCACGTGTTGTCAATAAAAGAATCCTGTTGAAAATACAACCAAGTCTCCTGGTCTTCACTTCTGAGATTTCCAACAGTTTTGGTGCCGTGACCCGGATAGAGCTTCTCACCTGACATTGCTGCAGACTGAATTTTTCCATCTCAACCATGATTTGGTGAGTTTTACTCTATCCAACGAACCACTACAGACCAGTACGTTATCCTCTGCGCCGCCAGAGAAGTGTTAACAAACAGCTGCAGGTTTTTGTTAACAGAACAGTTATTCTCTGCTTTGCTAGAGAGGAAGGTTTATCCTCTGTTAAGTCAGGGAAGGTTAACAACTGTTATAGTGTGTTAGCAAATTGGTTATCCTCTGCTTGCCAGAGAAGGTTAAATACATTATGATGTGTATTAACTAGGTTATCCTCTGCTCTGTCAGGGGAGGTTAACAACAGTCGATCTGTGTTAACAAATTTACAAGTTTATCCTCTGCTTTGTGAGAGAAGTGTTGGAAGTGTCCTGTTGTGAGAAAAAAGACATTACAAAATGGTGAGAAGAAATGCTAGGCTGATTCCAACAACTGAGAAAGGTGGACTAGTGTAGTGATTTTACTTTTGCCCATCCAAGGACGCAAAGCAAAATAGGGATTGGTACTCACGTCACTGCTGACGTTGTGATTTTTGGATCACACGTCTCTTAAGGTGTGGTTATGAGTACATCAGATGACCACTCCCCCCCCCCTTTTCCTAATTCAGGGCACCAGTCAAGGTCTTTTACCTTGGCAGTATGAGAACACTCTCAACAGGGGCTTTTCATTCATTTAGAATTAATGTAAAGTGGTCAGCTGATTTATCTGAAAGATTGGTGAGATTGCTAACTTGTAGAGCCTCTTCTGTATTATCAGCACAAGGAAGAATCAAAAGTGTAATAAAATAAATTTTATTAACAAAAAGATAAACAAGAATAACTAACACAACTACTAAATGAATACCATGATTGAAAAAGGAATAAAATAAAGTGCATAAGATACATAGAATACAAGTGATTAAGTTGAGTGTGGCTATGGAAGAGTTACATTATCTTATTGAAAGATAAACTGTTTCTCTGGAAATAATAAGGTGGAGAACCTTATTATGCACTAAACAAATAAACGAAAGATTATTTGTTATTAACTAACATCAGCTATATTACATCTAATGGGAATTAGGAAATTATATACTGATAAATACAACAATGCCAAGGTCTCTGGAAAGAGGTTTGGTTAAGTGATATTTACGTTCCACGTGGTTGAGTCCGATGACGGTGACGTCTTCCACTGGTTGTGCTGGGTGACAATGCAGTGGGGAGAGGAGCCAGAATCTGTTTCAACAGTCTTGAACACGAAGCTCTGTGGGATGCTGATCTCCTGGAGCACCAAAGGGTCCTAAAATCTGGAACACGCAGATGAGGCCCTGGTGTAGTCGCAGAAGGTCCTTAACAATCTGGAACACGCAGACGAAGGTACCCTGGAAGCAAGGTTTGCTTTCCTGAGCTTAACCTTGTTGCAAATGTCGTTACTGTCTCACTGGACGGAAACGTAGTGAACGTAGTGTTTGTTAATGTCTCACTCCTTACAGAGCTGAGACCCAGAACGGTATATCTGTTATGTCTTTCGCCTTTGAAGGGCAGACTCAGAACGATATATCTGTTAATGTCTCACTCCTTACAGAGTTGAGACCCAGAACGATGAGTGTCTGTTGAAAGGGCACCTTTATCCCTTTCCGAAAAGGAGGAGATTGCAATTTGGCGCTTCTCCATTCGAGTGCTGTGATTGGCTGCTGGCATCAGAGGGGACACACACACAGTGTGGCCCACCCTTCTTTCCCCTGTGGAACTCATTTGCATAAAGCACAAAGTTGGAAGTCTTTACAGTGTCTTTAAATTTTACCAATGCATTTCTCACTTTCCAAACCACCACCAGTATACCTTTGGCAATATTCTAAACAAATAGAGACTAAACATGATGGGAAAAGATTGAACTGTCATGCATTCATTCAATTGTACATTAACAGCTGAATTTGTATCAGATGTTGCACTACAAATAGCTGTCACTGAGAATACTTATTCCTGTGAATAAGTATGAAATGGATGTGTAGTTTGCATCAGTTCTAAGGTTTTCAAACATAGTTTTGAATGGATTTGGATGGATCTTTGTGATCTCTCTTTGTTTCACCCATTGCTGCTGAGGTCCCGAGGAATTTTTATGGCAGTCTCTGGTCAACCTTAGGAAGTAGTCTCTAGATGGGTGAAGGGCAGAAACTGCACGTGGACCAATGAGAAGTCCTGTCCTTCCCAGGCTTGGTACAAGAGGTCTTCTTCTTGCCCTCTAAGAGGTGTCTGGATGTTGTCCTTACATCTTTATCTGATGATGTAGTGAACAGCACATTCCAGGGCCCAGTTTATGGCCAGGCCCCTCTCGGTCCATAACAGCGGACAAAGGTTTGCTACATTTTGATTGGATCTTGGTGGACTAACACAAAGATCCAATCAAAATGTAGCAAACCTGTGTCCGCTGTTATGGACCGAGAGGGGCCTGGCCATAAACTGGGCCCTGGAATGTGCTGTTCACTACATCCCCCCTGATTGGCTTGATCGAGGACCTGAAGTCGTTGATCTGGGCGATGCACTGAAAAGGAACACTGGGAACAAAACACACACACCTCACCTCCTCCGTCTGACCAATGGCATTGGAAATAAAATTTGGCTCAATATGTTCTACATAGAGTTCAATGAGCTAAATGAAATGTCTGTTAGAATAATTTCTAAACAGGTTAGAAGCATTCTAGAGAAGGTACCTATGTGTGGATGAAAATCTCTAAAGAGGATTACGAGTGAGAGTAAACATTAAAAAAGTTTTAGCAGATTTAGCAGGAAACCAGTTCTTTAAATGTCTGGATTGACATCATTTGGTATGGCACTTTTCAAGCTGTAAACTAAGTGCACCTGCTTTGTTTAAATAGTTCCTTGCATTGCCTGATTACAAGAATCCTGAACTAGTTCCCCTGGTACCACAAATGAAAAGACTTTATCTATTGTCACCTTATCAGGAGCAAAGCTCACAAGTAAAAATTGCACTAATATACAGACTAATTAATGGGAGTAGTCATGTTGTTTGACATCCATTATCTTGGCTAGCCTAGATGGTACAGCTCAAGGGGCTGTATGTTGACCAGCAGTGGGGGTTGGGAATTTAAGTGTTCTGCCTAAAGTCTGCAGCTTCCTCTGGAGGGCTGCACCACAGGTCCAATCCACTATCTCTTATTTTTGGAGGTCTCCTATAAGGATGTTTTAACGACTGGAATGGAGAACAAAATATACAACCCTGGCTGTGATCTGCAATATTTTACTCTACATGTGGCCAGTAAACTAGCTGAATGGGAATTTCACAGGAGGCTTTGACCCCCCTTTCCTGACATCCAAAGTGATTGTCATAGGCATGCAAAATCAACTTTGTGGTTTATAGAAATTGACTGAAAAGTCTGAAGCAAAACTAAAGTGGAAAGTAATTAATCCTTCTTAGGCTGAAGTTGAGGTCTAAAAGTTACAGGGACTTGATGTCTGCTGAATCTGAAAGACCCTGTTCAGTTATGGGCTACCCCCCTTTCCCTGGCTGTTGTCCACAGTCTGAGATGTTAGGTGGAGGGGGAGGGGCCCCGAACTGGTTATGCTGAGAAAACCAGGTCTCTGTCAGTGGAGATGTACTCCTCTGACTTAAGGTCTTTGAGGGCTTTGAGAAGTATGTGCTGGTTCTCTGCTAAGTTCTCAGCATCCTTACTTTTGGTCCCTCTAGATTTCCTACTCCTATTATGGCTACTCTGTTTTTGGCCATTTTCAGAGTTGTCTCTACCTTTCTTCTGTCTTTGCCCTCTGTCATCCCACTGCCTGCTCTCCTTTCTTGGGGCATAGCTGTGATTGTTATGTCCCCTGTAACCTGAGAACCTAGGGCTCTCAGTGCTCTGCTGGAGATTGCTGCAACAGGCATAGCTGTTTTGGGGAAGTTCTGACTCTTCCATTTGAATGGGAGTCTTAGAGTCATGTCTAGATTCATGCACAGAAGCAAATGGCTCTCTGTCTTCCCTGTCTGTGCCTACCTTCCCACTGTCCCAGGCTCGCATGGCGAGCTGCCTCAGTTCTCCTGCAGACATGTTTTCAGTGTCTACCATGAGTATGAGTGGTTTCCTAACAGTGGGGTAAAGGTTACTTACAAACAGGCTCTTAAACATAACATCCTCCTCTGCCCTAGGGTCATCTTTGCCAGCAAAATACATTTTCCTTAATCGCTCATAGTACTCTCTGGGAGACTCATGGCGGCCTTGCTTAATTCGGAAAGCTGAGAGACGAGAGGCAGATGGGTTCTGATACAGAGTGTACTCTACCAGAAGGGCTTTACACAATTCGTCATAATTGTTAGCGATAGCTGGGCTTTGTCTATCCATAAACCCATGGACAGTCTGTGCTGTGGTCTTTCTCAGAAGAAAGACTTTGTCAGCCATGCTGGCCTCAGGAAAGTATGTCAAGGCTGAATTTACATCCTTTAAATACAACTCTATGTTGTTATCAGTAGTCTCAGGGTTAAAAACCTCTAAGTCACGTGCCAATTCTCTAAGAATTTGCAGTCTGTTGCTAGATGGTAGCATGCTAGGAAGCTCAGGTAAGGAGCGGACAGGTTTAGGAGAGTCACTCACAGTTAGGCTGCTTGAGGCTGTGACATCACTGTCCTGATAATGCTTTCTCTGTTCAAAGCTATAAAACAGTGGGTCCCTAACAGCTGAACCAAAGGAGCGGGGGTGCACACTTTGTGGTTCAGGTTGCTGGTGGGGGAGACGCCTGCCTTTTTCCAATTCACTGATCCTTGTTCCTATTCCTTCACATCTCTGCCTTGCAATGCTATCTTTGTTTACCAACATTGATGTATTAGCTGTAGTCTCAGCTCCTACTCTACCCAAGTGTTTCCTATGCTGGATTTGGGTACCATTTGAGTCAGGAAGCTGTTGTTTGAACAGAACACAAGTTTCGTTTTCTATTTCTTGTTGCTTTTTCAGCTCAGAAATTTCAAGCAAAGCTGAACGTAACTCAGCTTTAGTCCTAGTCTCACTAGAGCTTAGAGAATTTAACTTCTCTGTCTGTACCAGCAGGTCATTTCGAGTATTGGTCAACTCTGTTTGCAGAGTGCCCATGTCAGTTTTGACTCTTTTAAGTTCGACTTCCTGACTGTCAGTAATGGACTGTAAGCTTTTTGTCTCTGATGACAATCTACATATTTTAGCCCTTAATTTAAAATTATCCCTACGCAGATCAGAGAGTTCATTGAGTGGAACACTGAGTTCCTGGAACAAATCTTTGTTCTGTTCTTGGGCAAGGGATATTTTGTCTGTGGCCTGGTTTGGTTGTACAGACCAATTTAGTGCTAGGCTGGAAAGAAGCTTTATTAGTGAAGCGCCCTTTAAGGCCTGGCTTACTGCTTCAGCGGTCATATCAGCCATCTTTATTTATTATATATACTTGTCTTGTATATGTAATAAATAAATACACCACCCAAACTAGCTAAACTCTGAAAGTTTACCACAAGTGTAAGCAGCTCTAAGCCACCGCGACAATGAATGTCACACACGCTAGGGAGTGAGAATACTAGCACTTGTCTATAATTTATCAGAGGGCATTACCCTTACCTGACAGATTCACATAAAAATTCCAAACTGTATGATAGACTGGTGAACACCATATGCTATATTTCTAGTAGCAATTAGTTATAATCAACAATTACAACATGTGCTAAAATAATACAAGCTCTATGCCACAATAAAATCACAATTCTATACACTTTGGTACTATTTATGAATAGGATTGGTTGCAAAGAGTTTAGCAGGGAAACTATCAATCAGGCTTAGAGAGAACCACTCTTGCTGTGCAATTGGTTTCTGACTTGGTGAAAGACTTTGTTTCCTGCTAAAGTTACTTCGTTTGTTATCTTTCAGTGTATTGACTTGTGTTGATAAAACAGAAGGCTCATTTCAATCTAAGTTAGCCCACCCAGGGACGCCAATTATGTAGTGATTTTACTTTTGCCCATCCAAGGACGCAAAGCAAAATAGGGATTGGTACTCACGTCACTGCTGACGTTGTGATTTTTGGATCACACGTCTCTTAAGGTGTGGTTATGAGTACATCAGATGACCACTCCCCCCCCCCTTTTCCTAATTCAGGGCACCAGTCAAGGTCTTTTACCTTGGCAGTATGAGAACACTCTCAACAGGGGCTTTTCATTCATTTAGAATTAATGTAAAGTGGTCAGCTGATTTATCTGAAAGATTGGTGAGATTGCTAACTTGTAGAGCCTCTTCTGTATTATCAGCACAAGGAAGAATCAAAAGTGTAATAAAATAAATTTTATTAACAAAAAGATAAACAAGAATAACTAACACAACTACTAAATGAATACCATGATTGAAAAAGGAATAAAATAAAGTGCATAAGATACATAGAATACAAGTGATTAAGTTGAGTGTGGCTATGGAAGAGTTACGTTATCTTATTGAAAGATAAACTGTTTCTCTGGAAATAATAAGGTGGAGAACCTTATTATGCACTAAACAAATAAACGAAAGATTATTTGTTATTAACTAACATCAGCTATATTACATCTAATGGGAATTAGGAAATTATATACTGATAAATACAACAATGCCAAGGTCTCTGGAAAGAGGTTTGGTTAAGTGATATTTACGTTCCACGTGGTTGAGTCTGATGACGGTGACGTCTTCCACTGGTTGTGCTGGGTGACAATGCAGTGGGGAGAGGAGCCAGAATCTGTTTCAACAGTCTTGAACACGAAGCTCTGTGGGATGCTGATCTCCTGGAGCACCAAAAGGGTCCTAAAATCTGGAACACGCAGATGAGGCCCTGGCGTAGGTGCAGAAGGTCCTTAACAATCTGGAACACGCAGACGAAGGTACCTTGGAAGCAAGGTTTGCTCTCCTGAGCTTAACCTTGTTGCAAATGTCGTTACTGTCTCACTGGACGGAAACGTAGTGAACGTAGTGTTTGTTAATGTCTCACTCCTTACAGAGCTGAGACCCAGAACGGTATATCTGTTATGTCTTTCGCCTTTGAAGGGCAGACTCAGAACGATATATCTGTTAATGTCTCACTCCTTACAGAGTTGAGACCCAGAACGATGAGTGTCTGTTGAAAGGGCACCTTTATCCCTTTCCGAAAAGGAGGAGATTACAATTTGGCGCTTCTCCATTCGAGTGCTGTGATTGGCTGCTGGCATCAGAGGGGACACACACAGTGTGGCCCACCCTTCTTTCCCCTGTGGAACTCATTTGCATAAAGCACAAAGTTGGAAGTCTTTACAGTCTCTTTAAAGTTTACAAATGCATTTCTCACTTTCCAAACCACCACCAGTATACCTTTGGCAATATTCTAAACAAATAGAGACTAAACATGATGGGAAAAGATTGAACTGTCATGCATTCATTCAATTGTACATTAACAGCTGAATTTGTGTCAGATGTTGCACTACAAATAGCTGTCACTGAGAATACTTATTCCTGTGAATAAGTATGAAATGGATGTGTAGTTTGCATCAGTTCTAAGGTTTTCAAACATAGTTTTGAATGGATTTGGATGGATCTTTGTGATCTCTCTCTTTGTTTCACCCATTGCTGCTGAGGTCCCGAGGAATTTTTATGGCAGTCTCTGGCCAACCTTAGGAAGTAGTCTCTAGATGGGTGAAGGGCAGAAACTGCACGTGGACCAATGAGAAGTCCTGTCCTTCCCAGGCTTGGTACAAGAGGTCTTCTTCTTGCCCTCTAAGAGGTGTCTGGATGTTGTCCTTACATCTTTATCTGATGGCGTTGGACAGTTTGTTTGTGTTAGTCCACCAAGATCCAATCAAAATGTAGCAAACCTTTGTCCGCTGTTATGGACCGAGAGGGGCCTGGCCATAAACTGGGCCCTGGAATGTGCTGTTCACTACACTAGCTACACCTTTATGGACAGACAATGAGTTCAAATCATTGTTAGGAGAGCACATGTACTCCATAGTGACAGTCAGATTGGATTTGACAAAGAAATTTGTTGTTGACCCAGAAAAAGTATGGTCAATTGAAGAATGCAAAAAAGTACTTGGGGCATGTATCAGAAAGAAAAACATAAAAGGCATTATCTGCTGCCACAGAGAATTTACTTTAGCCATTGCACAAGAACAAGCTCAGTGTATTGTTAAGTTAAAAGAACAGAACAAACAATTGCACACTCGAGTATCCTGTCTCACGAAAAAGGTAGGCCATAAAGCCTCAACCAAATGTGACTCAAAAGACCATCAATCAGATGAAAGCTGTGCTGACTTACAATCTTTATGTAGACTAGAGGACAGTAGCAATCCTGGATTGATGGATAAAGATGTAAATGCAGTTGAAGTGTGTGGAGCAAGACAAAAGGCTCAGAGTAGGATAGAAGGGGTTGACACTGTTCCATCTGCAACACCCATAGTGCAGTTACAAGAAGTCAGTACAACTCTAGGTCCTGAAGCCATAGAAAGACTTGCTGAGAGTTTGCCATCAGTGCATGGAGTTTAGGAGAGAGTTGTCCAAAAAAATTAAGCTCTATGATATGTCCCTAGCTGAAGTCACCCAGCTAATGTTTCAGCATTCCGACAAAGGTGAATTGAGAGAAGGAGTTCTGAGAGTGTTAAAGAACCTTGTTGGACCAAAGGAAGACTGGTCAAGGGTCACTAGTTGTGTACAGAAGAAGGATGAAACTGTAAGTGAGTACACTGAAAGATTTTGTCAGTCAGCTGCAGCATACAGTGGAATAGCAGACACTCCAGAGAAGGTGCTAGAGGATAATGGACCACTGGTCCGCATGTTTTTTTGATGGGCTTTCATCAGAGTATAGAAAATACTCTGATGAAAAGAAAAAAAGAAAAAAAGCACCAGGCCCAGATGGTGTGACACCAGCCTGTCTGAAAACCTGTGCTGATCAGCTGGCCCCCATCTTTTCACAGATCTTCAACAGATCACTGGAGTTGTGTGAGGTCCCTTTCTGCTTCAAACGCTCTACCATCATCCCCGTTCCAAAGAAACCCAAGATAACAGGACTTAATGACTACAGACCTGTGGCGCTAACGTCTGTCGTCATGAAATCGTTTGAAAAACTGGTTCTGGCTTATCTGAAGGACATCACCGGACCCTTACTGGACCCCCTGCAGTTTGCTTACCGAGCAAACAGGTCTGTGGATGATGCAGTAAACATAGGTCTGCACTTCATCCTACAGCATCTGGATAAATCAGGGACTTATGTAAGGATCCTGTCTGTGGACTTCAGCTCTGCTTTTAACACCATCATCCCAAACCTCCTCCTGCCCAAACTAACTCAGTTCTCAGTGCCCACCTCTGTCTGTCAGTGGATCACCAGCTTCCTGACAGACAGGCAGCAGCTAGTGAGGCTGGGAAAATTCTCATCCAACACCCGCACCATCAGCACTGGCGCCCCTCAGGGTTGTGTCCTCTCCCCACTGCTCTTCTCCCTCTACACCAATGACTGCACCTCTAAAGACCCCTCTGTCAAGCTTGTGAAGTTTGTGGACGACACCATAGTCATCGGCCTCATCCGGGACGGAGACGAGTCTGCTTACAAACAGGAAGTTAAAGAGCTAGCTGACTGGTGCAGTCACAATAACCTGGAGCTGAACACGCTCAAAACAGTGGAGATGATCGTGGACTTCAGAAGAAACCCTCCTGCTCTCCCCCCACTCACCATCATGAAAAGCACTGTAAAAACAGTGGAGTCATTCAGGTTCCTCAGCAACACCTTATCTGAGGACCTGAAGTGGGACATTCACATTGACTCCATTGTGAAAAAGGCCCAGCAGAGGCTGTACTTCCTCCGCCAACTGAGGAAGTTCAACCTGCCACAGGATCTGCTGAAACAGTTCTACTCTGCCATCATTGAATCCGTCCTATGCACTTCAATTATTGTCTGGTTCAGCTCAGCTACAAATTCTGACCTCAGAAGACTACGGCGGATAGTCCGGACTGCTGAGCAAATCATTGGTACAACCCTCCCCACTCTCCAAGATCTGTACTTATCCAGAGTGCGCAAAAGGGCTGGCAAAATCACTCTGGACCCCTCACATCCAGCACACTCCCTCTTTGAACTGTTGCCATCTGGTCGACGCTACAGAGCCCTGAGCACCAGAACGACCAGACACAGGAACAGTTTCTTCCCTCAGGCAATCCATCTCATGAACACTTGACAATAAACGAGGAACACACAACTCACACACACACACACACACTATTATACATTCATTTATTTATTTAACACACATACTTATTTACATTTCTAATTTACACCTAACATATTTGTACATAGTAAATTGCTTATTTTAATTTATTTTAATTTGTATATTGTGTCTTTGCTATTTTGCACATTGTCTGTATATTTGTATATTGTTCTTTTTATTATCTGTGTCTTGTCTTGTCACTGTCTGTTGCACTGTGGAGCTTCTGTCACTACAACAAATTCCTAGTATGTGTAAACATACCTGGCAATAAAGCTCATTCTGATTCTGATTCTGAAATGCACTGTCTTTCTTAGACCTCACATGGTCAAATAGAACCCTGCAAAACAATTTGGGTTCTATTTAGGTCTACTTAGGTTAGCTTACTTGGGAAAGAGACTCTGATGTCAAGGCAAGAGTAAAAATTGCAACAGTATCATTTAAGGCCAACACAGAGATTCGAGAGAAATGCAAATGTCCTAAGAGAGAGGGCAGTTGTCATTACTGTGGTAAACCTGGACATTGGATGAAAGAGTGTAGGAAAAACAAAAAGAACTTAAGAGAAATTAACAAAAGAACTTAAGAGAAATTAACAATGTTACTCAGCTCCTACTCAGTCTGCTTGCTACTCTGAAGCAGCCCCTCCCCTCGTCATTAAACTTGCGGGGCAACTTGCTGAGGTGTTAACCATTTGGGCTGTGAGTGCTTAATTTCCCCAGTAATTTACAACAAAGATGAAAGAGTTTTTGTAAAAATAAACAAAGGGAAGTTGACTATCACTTTCACCCATTGGGAGGAGACACTGGTTAAGTACACTCACAGCCTTAAATGTTATACTACAGAATATTCCAGTCAGACACCTATCCTCTGTTATAATGTCTACTATGACTGATGTTTCACTGGAGAATGGAAACATGGCGATTCATAATTGCATTATTTTGGGAATTTTCATAAATAGGTTATTGCATAAGGATAATTGCATACTGCATAGGGTTTTTGAAGGCAATAGTCAGGCAGGATATGCTGTTGCTTCCCACAATAAGTTTCTGTCGTCTGCAAGCTTATTCACAAGCTTTAAAGCAAAAGACCCAGGGAAGAACCGAAGTACAACCGGCCTCGGAGGCCAACCCTGCGGTGAAGACTTCCTCATAGGTTTTCCCCTCTCAAGAGTTTATCCCCACCTCACTGGTCCATAGGTGTCAAATCAATTAAGACTAGGTTAAGAAAAACACTATACGATCACCAGAAGTTTACTGTGTTAATTTAGATGTAAAACCACTATACAATCAACAGACAAATAAAAGAATGAAGTCTATGCATAAATACTGTCGGTCTGCTGTTTTCTTGTGTTATAGGTATGTGGTCATGATGTCTGCAAAAGTGGCACCCTGGTGTAAAGCATCACCTCAGACATCTATGAATGACCTTCATGACAACAAATTGTCATCTGAGCGTCTCAGAGCTGCACAACGACATAGTCATCTGAGCAGCTTGGAACAATGTTGGAAATGGACTTTGGAGCAGACTCCATAGCTATTCAGGCGCCATGGGCTTTTAGGACTTCCACTCTTATGCTACATGGTTTTCTGTGTCATCATGTAGTTTATACGACATGTTACCATACATTGTCATACATTTGTGTAAATCTAGGACATGACACAGAATAAGTTAAATGTGCCTATGACTTTTTCAAGTTACATGACTGGAAGATTGGCCTTATGTTAACAACCATAGTTTAGAGAATGGACTTAAGAAGGTTTAAATTTGTATTATGAGAGAGTTATTAGAACTCTCAAAGGGGGGACTGTGGGATTACAAATTTTAAAAGACAGTGTAATAACAATTAACCATTTGTGTTTTTCTTTTCTTAACCAAGTTCTCTCCTCTTTGATGGGAGTCAGCTGTCCAAGTGATACTGACTTGGTGTTAGTTCTTGTAATCAGATGGTGCTCGAACCCTTTGATAGATAGGTCTTCTGGAGTTTTATGGCATCAGGGGTATCTCACTGGTCTTCCTCTGTTATTCCTTTGATCTAAAGATGTCACCTCTGACCTTTAGCTCATAGCCAGGGCTAATTGCCTGTATTGTCTTTAGATGCTTTTGTTTTAGTGGTCACTGTAAGGCTGTGTGTAAGGTCAACACCTTTAAGGACTGCCCACTGAATGCCTATAAAATACCCTGTATAGCTCCCTTAGTTAGACTTGTTGACTGCAGCTACTAACAACATGTGTTCTCAATAAAAGAATCCCGTTGAAGATACAACCAAGTCTCCTGGTCTTCGCTTCTGAGATTTCCAACAATATCAACAATTCAATTTTCACTAGTTAAAATGATAACTTTTGATATCAAGAATTACATTTCCACTAGTAAAAACTAGAATTCTTGATATCTGTAATTGTATTTTCACTAGTGAAATGTCACCATAGGCTGCCATTCAAATTCAATTGTTTATATCAAAATTGATTTCTTACTAAGAAGACGCTGCTTTGATTCCGCTTCACATGTGAGTAAAACTGGGTTATGATTGTTATGATTGTCTGGGGCTGCTGCGCCGTTGGCGTCTAACAACAAACACTTGTTTGTATTTACTCTTGTGTACTGTACGTTCATTTTTTGTGCTTCCTTGTCGTTCGTTCATCATCTGCGCTTTATTTTTTGTGAAGCATTTTGTGATAAACGGACACCCACTCTCCAATGGCCAACTAGGGAGAGTTGTGCAGGTAAACCACTGCGCACTAACGACCGCTAGAGAATGCGGTGTTTAGCGTCATTGTCAGTGCACTTGCCTTGCCTGCAGCGATCGAGCCGGGGTTTGAGACCGACTTGGAGCAGGGTGGTTAGGATTGGAAGGTGAGTTTTGGAGGCGGAGCAATGAAGAAGAGGGGTGGGTTTGTTTGGGTTGATTTCAGATATCAACAATGTCCAACAGCGTCGTTGAAAAAATACATACCCCACCTTTAACAGACACGAGTTAATGACTGTCACCCATATTACCGGTACGGTGAGTGTTATCTCTGGTAACCACAGAGAGGAGCTACAGTTTTATTTATTTAATTCTTCTTCTGTACCCATTGCGCTGGGCCACCCATGGATTTCTCTTCATAATCCGCATATAAATTTGGCAGACAATATTATTTTATCTTGGAGTTCCCGTTGTCATTCTGTTTGTCTTGGCTCTGCTCTGTCATCTGTTTCTGTTTCTTCTGTGTTGCAGGAGGAGGAAGCGCATCTATCTCAAGTTCCTGCTATTTACCATGATCTGCAGGCGATCTTTAGTCGGTCCCGAGCCACTTCTCTTCCTCCTCATCGACCATATGATTGTGCTTTCGATCTCCTCCTGGGCACTTCTCCACCTCGCGGATGTCTCTTCTCTTTGTCTGCACCTGAGCGTGAGGCTATGGAGAAGTATCTATCTGAATCTCTGGTAGCAGGTCTAATCCATCCCTCTTCTTTTCCGGCAGGTGCAGGGTTCTTTTTCGTGAAGAAGAAGGCTGGCTCTTTGCGCCCTTGTATTGACTATCGGGGGCTGGATGACATCACTGTTAAGAACAGGTACCCCCTGTCTTTGATGTCTACGGCCTTCGAGGTCTTGAGGTGCACAAAGTTCTTATTTATGCAATGCTTATCGTCTTGTCCGGATGAGGGAGAGGGATGAATGGAAGACGGCTTTTAATACACCCTACGGGGCATTTGGTTTTACCGTTTGGCCTGGCCGATGCCCCGGCCATCTTCCAAGCACTTGTCAATGACGTGCTTAGAGATATGATCAATAATTTTGTGTTTGTTTACCTTGATGATATCTTAAACTTTTCTTGTTCTTTTCAGGTACATGTTCAGCATGACAGGCAGGTGCTTCAGTGGCTGCTAGAGAATTCATTGTTCATGAAGGTGGACAAGTGTGCTTTTCATGCCCAGTCGGTTTTGTTTCTGGGGTCTGTCATCTTGGCAGAGGGGATTCGCATGGACTTTGCGAAGGTGAGAGCTGTTTCTGATTGGCCGGTGCCTGGCTCTAGAAAGATGTTACAACAATTCCTTGGTTCGCTAAATTTTATAGACACTTTATCAGGAAATTTGGCCAGGTAGCAGCACCTCTGACAGCATTAACCTCCACCAAGATTAAATTCTGCTGGTCGAGTGCGGCTCAAGCAGCTTTTGATGATTTGAAGTTCAGATTTACTTCTGCTCCAATTCTGATTTTGCCTGATATGATTCTAACAGATAATGATGCTTCAGAGGTAGGGGTCGGAGCAGTTCTCTCCCAAAGATCCCCTGAGGATAAAAAGTTACATCCTTGTGCTTATTTTTCCCATTGCCTTTCTCCCTCAGAGCGAAATTATGAACATCGGCAACAGAGAGCTGCTGGCAGTGCGCCTGGCTTTGGGGGAGTGGCGTCATTGGTTGGAGGGGACGACTATTCCCTTTCTGGTGTGCACTGACCACAAAAATCTTGAGTACATTCAGTTTGCTAAATGTTTAAATGCAAGACGGGCTCGCTGGGCTTTATTCTTTGGATGTTTCAATTTTGTATTGTCTTATAGACCGGGTTCGATGAATGGCAAACCCTGATGCTTTATCTCAACAGTTCAGCACCCCCGACAACATGCCCCCTCCTGATACGATCTTATCTTCAGATTGTTTATTGGGGGCTGTTGTCTGGGGTGTCGAGAGACAAGCTAAACAGGCTTTGACTCAAGTTGAGACTCCTTGTGGCCATCTTGTGGTGGGGCCAGTCCTCCAAATTCACATGTCATCCATGTCATCCACGTGTCATCCAGGTGCGAGGAGGTCACCATCCTTCAGCGTTTGTGGTGGCCTGCTATGATTGAGGATGTCCGTCGGTTCGTGGGTGCGTGCAAGGTTTGTGCTCAAAATAAAACATCTAATCAACCTCCCATTGGTCTGCTTTATCCTCTTCCTATTCCTTCCCGGACCAACGGCCAGACCGAGCGCACTAACCAGTATCTTGAGCGGATGCTGCGATGTCTAGCTTCCCATAACCCCTCCTCCTGGAGTCAGCAACTAATCTGGGCTGAATATGCCCATAACTCCTTGCCAGTGTCCTCGACTGGGCTTTTCCCATTCATGTGTTGTCTTGGTTATCAGCTCCCTTTGTTTTTGTCCCAGGCTATCGAATCTGCTGTTCCCTCAGTTCAGACATTTATCCAGCGTTGTCGCTGTACCTGGAGGGCCAGGGAAGCACTTGTTCGGTCTGAAAGAGCGGAGGCGTCCCTGGTGGGAGGGGTACTGTTCTCCAGGGGTACTGGATCTGTCTCTCTATCTTCCTGCATGTGTTTTTTGTTTTGTTTTTCTTTTGCACATGTTGCCCGCATGCAGCTGATTGGGCTTTGTAATTAATGCGGCTGTGCATGCACTTACAGCTGCTTCTGAAGAATATTTTATTGATTAGTTATTGATTAGAATATAACTGAATTGAGTGTAATCTATGACAATATTACCAAAGAAAGATTACCATTATATCTTGTTGCAGAAACAGAGTGTACACCAGTTATGTGAAATATGCTCACATGATCATCATGGCACCTGGCTCATGTTCACTGCTCAAAATATGACATGGAATGTATTGATTACCTTTCACCTATATATATGTGAAATGCTTGAACTCATTGTAGAAGATTTTATTATTTAGAAAATAAATAATTTAAGTATAATATTTAAGTATAATATAGCCATATGATATTCTATTATGTGTATCTGTAACTCTGAACAAAAGATCTATAGGAGAATGAAACATGAACAAGACGTATGTGTTTACAGCAAGGTGAAATCTATTCTAAGCTAGAAAGAATGTGTCATATATGGTAACAAAGCTTGGCTTCAGTTCATGTCACATGGTATCTACAGAATATAAATATGTGTGCAAAACGTCTCAGGTTACGTATGTAACCATGGTTCCCTGAGAACAGGGAACGAGACTCTGCGTTTACCGCTTTGGGGAACGTCACACCTGACCCGGTGTCTGAAAGCCAACTATCCAACAACTCCAATCTCTATTGGCCGGCGACAGCCTATGACGTAATATGGCGCGACCCGGAAGTATATAAGGAGCACCTAGAGAATCAGTCAGTATCTTATCGTCTTGAGGGACTGTTCAGCAGGCAGCCCGAGGCATGAAAGGCAACGCAGAGTCTCGTTCCCTGTTCTCAGGGAATCATGGTTACATACGTAACCTGAGACGTTCCCTTTCGAAAGGGAACTCAACTCTGCGTTTACCGCTTTGGGGAACGATATACCCACGCCGCCATGCTCGAGGAGAGTGCATGCCAAAGATGGCTAGACAAACGTCCGGCAGTTCGAAAGAAATGCCATAAGCAACTCACCCTCGGGTCACGCAAGGCTGTCAGTGACAGCATTCCCTACGGCCACCAGCCCAAGCTGAGCCTAAAAGAGGCCTTCCGCAGAAAGCCTTCCAAGGCTGCTCAGAGCTTCTGGGACCAACATTTCCATGGAAAAGTGGTCCCTTAAAGGGAATGTGGCCAGGAAACCGAAAGGAACCCCGGCCAGTCACTAGAGGGGAACGAAGTCACCACCAATGCCACCAGGGAGGCCGACCTGGTCTGACGAAGGACAAACTTAGTCTTGGCCAACCCTGTCTGAATACAGAATCTCTAAAACGCATTCTTCAGAGAAGAGAGCAAGTAAGAGCGACTGCGAACGAGCAGTAAGCAACTCAGACCCACGTGTAGAGATGGGCATCCTGAAGAGCAGAACTCAGCTGAGTGCTATAAACCCTCGTATTGAGGGGAGTATAATCCGCTCATTCTAGGATCTACTCAGTGTCTGACCAAAGCACTGAGGAAGCTGTGTGCTAGAAACCCTGATACAGGGGAGCACAAACCAGCCTGGGGCTGATCTCAATGGGAGACTTCATAGAAGTCTACGACCAATGACCAGCTTAGGGAGCTAAGCACAATTACACAGACAACCCAAAGGGAAGTACGAAGCTCACCTAACAGATAGACCATACTGTAGGCACATAGTCATGGAGGCCAGAAAGGGGCCTTCAACATAACTAAAGTTCTAGATAAAGAACTACATGTCACACCAGAAAACTCAAATCACATGATGGTATTCCAAGGGTGGCCTATAAGGCCACTCACCTGAAACCTAACATGCTGGGCGCAAGACCGACCATGTGATTAAGTAACTGTGAGTGCCCACAAAACAGTCCATCCAACACAATCCAACGAGCAGTGTACTCGGTAAAAGAACCTTTTACTCTTTAAAGCAAGAGGAGTACAACATACGCCATCACATGCTAAAGAAGGCCCCGTGGGGCCTATAACCTCAGCAGACACGTGGCATCAGCTCGTGGCAGTGTTATCAAGCTCCAGGCGGGACAAATAACCAAACTGCAAAGGAGGTTAATAAGTCACCCGGAGCCCTGGCCAACCAGCGGCATATATTCCCTTTACTCTCTTTAGTAAAGAAGTGTAAATGGCTCATGCCAGCATGTTCCCAAAGGAGGCCCAGGTCACATGCGGTGCCAGCTAGTGGCCTCTAAAGTTCTAGGAGCAAAATAGAACCAAGTTATAAACAAGGTAACTACTTAGCTCAACTAGAGCTAAAGGAGACCATGCTCAAGGAAGTAAATGCATAAAAACCGAACAGCAGTGCGGTTTAATACAAGAACTTACTCTGAGAGGCAAGCCATTCAGAAATGTACTCAGTAAAAGCACCTTTTACTCTCAGATTGAGAGGAGTACTTAGCCAAACTCCAACATGATACACAGGAGGCCTAAAAAGCCTACGACTTGTATGCATGTGGCGTCAGCTAGTGGCAATCATGACTTATCCATGGTGATGAGTCATATAGAAACCAACCCAACTGTGCCAACATGAAAACTGAAAAGGAGGCCTGGCAAGGCCTACTACTTTTAGCAACATGTGGCGCCAGCCAGTGGTCATAAATGGGGACCAAGCTCAAAGGGAACCAGCTCTAGACCCAACAAAATAATTGTGGGTAACTAGCTACAACAACCTGAGCTAAGCCTACACATTCCAACAGGCAATGTACCAAAAATTACATGGTACAATAAATATGCTAACATGGTCTAAGGGAGGCCTACAAGGCCTACCACCTCAAACAACACAAGCATAAGCCTGAGGCAGTGCTAAGATACGTGAGCAAACTCGCAATCATATACCAACAGCGACCGAGATACAAGCTGTACTTAGGAGGCTAACAATAAAGAGACAACAATCTTTACAGTACATGTAAAACAGCTGCTGTGGTCATGATCAACTGGGAGCTAACAGAGATCATGTTTAATTCTAACCAGAAATAAGACTCTCTACACTCAACCTGAGTGTGCAATCCACCAGGTGATGCACTCAGTGAAACACAAACCCTACCCGGGGAGTACAACAAAACACCATGTTCTTAGATAGAGGCTAATCACAGAAACAGGTGCTAACCTGTGGCAGCACTAGAGTAAGCTCACATATATTTATGTATGTAGGGCCAAGGCTTAGAACCCAAAGCAAAAATAAATGCTTTGTAATACATTCCATCCAAACAGGATAAATGCTTTCACCAGACAGATCTGTAGATCTGTGCTGAACCCTTGAGAACGGAGGCTAAAAACTAGCACCGTAGCTCAAACTTGAATATAATTCAAGGGGCTCACGGGAAGACATTATAAGTCATGCCAAAGTTCTAGAAAGTGGGGCCTAGCAACACTGCATAACTTATCTCCTCAAAGATAAGGGCCTACCACCTGGGAAAAACAGCACCAGGAAGGCTAATAACAGCCTATAACCTTAGCTGTTAACCTCAGCCATAGCACCTACATAATAACGAAGGGGAAATGGGCATACGGCCTAACAACTCCCTCAGGAGGAGGCCAGAACTAGGAACTATACAACCTTACAAGGGATAGTAATAATAAGGGTGATGTAATAGACAAACACCTAACCTAGCTCTAGCCTAGCCGTTAGCTATGGCCTACTGGGCCAAGCAAAGCCTGGGCTTCACTTTAAATCCTCTCAGATATGAGGAGTAAATTAAGCACTACAAGCCAATAGTGCCAGGCGGCCGATTAAAGCCGACCTGCACACAAATAACTGAAGTGACGAGTGCTAACTCAAACCAAACTAACAGTATTAGCTGAGAAGCTACTCTAACATAGGAGGCTACAAAATAGCGGCCATAATGCGGCCTGCATGTGAAAACTAGCCAACCTAATGATTCAATTATTTTGCCCAAAAGAACCCCTTCTAACTTTACTGACTACATGCTCAGGAAAGCTATACAAGAAAAACAAGGTCTACACTTTTTATAAACATAAAAATATAGACCCAGCTTACCTTCCTGCGGCTCGTAGAACGAAGATTTCTCCTCCTTATTTTCTTGCATGAAGAAGGATGAAATCAAAAAGTTCTTTTAAGCCTAAAAGCACTTTTCACTATCAAGCCAGAAGGCGGCCTTAGAAAAATATTATCAAAGGCCCAGCCATCAGCCTGACTGTTAAAGAAGCACCTGAGCATGTAAAATGAAACCAAAAACTCAGGAGGCGGAGGAAGAAGGGTCGAGGGCAAATGCAAAGTCGCCCCCGCAACAAGAGGGAATGATTACAGACGCTATTGGTGTATGTGATCGATCACCTCCTCCAAAGCCTGCTTCTTCCTCCTCGAGTCCAGCCGTCTCTGCGCCTTGCTCCGAAAGGAGGAGGCGCTCGAGCGGCCATACTGGATCTCTGGCCCTATCTCAGAGCCTCAGCTCGAGATGGACCAGCCCCCTGATTAACTACATGCTCAGACAAAACTATATAGGAAAACAAGGTCTCATTTTAAAACATAACATATAGACCCATCTCATCTTCCTGCGGCTCAAAGACCGAAGATTCCTAAAACTCCTTTTCTCTACATGAAAAAGGATAGAATCTAGGGTTCTTTTAAGCCTAAAAGATCCTCTCATCAAACCGAAAAAGCGGGCCGACAGAAAATAATCACTATGGGCCCAGCCATCAGTCTGACCATAAAAAGTATCTGAGCATGATATAAATTATATATACATGCATATAAATACATATATAATACATATACATATATTATACATATATATATATATATATATATACACACATACATATATATATATATATATATATATATATAGGAGGAGAAAGAAGAAGAGGAGAGGGTAGATATAAATCGCCCTTATATAGCTGGGGGATTGATTACAGGCGCAACGGTGTTTACAATCGATCACCCATCTCCTTCTCGCTTCTTCCTCCTCCTGTCTGTCTGGGCTCAGATACAAATCTGAACGGCTAGGGGGTTTTCCATGCCCTCCCGATCTCAAACGCAGAGATCAGGAAGGAATGGAAAGTTTATGGGAGCTGCAACATTCATGGACAGAAAGGAACCGCTTGTCGAGCCGTCCGCACGCGGCCCCGTTCTTAACGCGCTCTCACAGCAGCTGCCGCCTGCCGACAAGCGCGTCCCAAAAACACCAGCAGCTCCGCATACAGCAGCCAGAGGAGCGCTCGCTGCCGGATGTGATGACGTCAAACACGGACGTCATCCAACAACTCATCCTCGTCAGCCCCGGGGAAGCCGAGAGAGAATACAACTTTCTCAAACTTCCCAACAAGCTCACCTGCGAGCCCTATGATTGCAGCCACCGGAATCACCAGACGCAGATGCGGACACCTCTTCCCTTGAGAAGAGTGCCGAACGAGAACGGAGCGTCCCAATAGGGAGAGACGCTCACAGTAAACAACAGATAAACACACAGACAGCGCCCTCAAGCACTGTCTATGCGTGCTCCTCTCCAGACAGAAAACGCCCAGAAATGTGTATATCAAGTGTCAAAAGCCTGAAACACGGATGAACACACTATCTTGAACGTTTGTAAGGCATATTAAAGAATCCCTTACCGGAGTCGACATAGTCGCGATCAGACAGAACAGACCCGAAAGACGAAAAGATACTGACTGATTCTCTAGGCGCTCCTTATATACTTCCGGGTCACGCCATATTACGTCATAGGCTGTCGCCGGCCAATAGAGATTGGAGTTGTTGGATAGTTGGCTTTCAGACACCGGGTCACTTGTAACGTTCCCCAAAGCGGTAAACGCAGAGTTGAGTTCCCTTTCGAAAGGGAACCAAAGGTGTTAGCTTTTGCCTCTTGCAGGACTCATTTGCTCCGGCTTTGAAAATAAAGCTTAAATTCTGAATCAAAGATTGAGAAGTGATTTTTCACAAAGAGCAGAAACCACAACATTTCTTATTCTTTTTTGATTTGTGTTCCTATTTCTACTTCTCAGTTTTTCTCTGTCATTGCCAGTGTGTTTTGTCTATGTGACTACACATCTATTTCCGTTGTCTCTTTTTTTTTGTTTGTTTTTTGTTTGTCCAGTCCAGCTTTCTTATGCCAGTGATTCCTGCTACCTCTGGCTAGTGATTTGCTCCTGTTCCTGATCTGTTCCTGTCATGTGTCAAGTAATCGTCTGCCCAGGTCCGAACCTCTGCCTGTTCTTGTGGACTGTGTAAACTGGCCGCCAGCTCAGGTTTGGATTTTTCCCTGTTCTTGTCTATGTGAGCTGTCTTACCTGAAGGACGTGCTCATCTGTTTGACTCCTGATCTTTCTGTGATCTAGCCGCCCGTATGGACTTTGATCTTTTGCTGGAACATTGATTGACTGTTATTACTCAATACATTTTAAGTCGCATTTCTGCATTTGAGTCTTTTTCCTTGAAGATCCCTGACAAATTATATACTTTTTTGAAAAACGTCTAAAAAATGCATCCCTATAAATAATTCTACATGATAAAAAGAAGGCTTCAAATAGATCAGTATCAGTGATCGTATCAGCAGATACTGCTTCCTGTGATCGAGGATCGGCTCCAAAAATCCTGATCGGAGCACCTTTAGGTAAGGTGAAAATTTTGTTGAGTGACGGTGAGTTATATGAAGTGGTGTGGGGTGATCTGCCTCCTAACTTTAAATTCTTCGGGATCACAACACTAAATATTATTTAAAAAAAAAGAGCAGATGAATATTTCAAGGTTTAAATCCACTTACCTTTGCCATTGCCATTCCCCTCATTCTGGAAAAAAGGAAATGTCTAAGGTCAGTTGAATTGCTGAAGCCTGTATTGTAACATCCTTCACAGTCCCCAGAAGTAACAGTTTAGCAGATGCTTTCTTATTTAAAGTAACTTGCAGAACTTACAGTAGCACACATATAAAATGCGTTTTGTTATGCAGTTGTCAAGGTGTTCTGTTTGGTTCCTTGGCTATTGCTTACTGGCCCAAATCAAAAGAGCAAAAAGAGCATCTATATAAAATTCTGGATCCTAGCTCGGGTCACTCTTTTCATGTAAATCAATGGGATTTTTTTCAATTTTATAATTATAAGTATGATAGATCAAAGAAGCAATAGTACACTTCGCCTCAACAAGCAGCATTCATACTTGTAGCACAAATGGTGCGGGAGTTACTTGAAGTAAACACTTAGGGTTAGTTATCTGAACAAACTTGTGCACTATACACTAGCAATTGCTAGTATTAGCAAGCACCATTAGTTATGATATTTTGTGAATATTATACAATTCAATATATTTTATGAAACTTATGCTTGCACGCAAACTTGCCAAGGTGGAAACATACACCCACTGCAAGTACAGAGTGCTGAGTATGCGTGTAGCTAGCCATGCACATGCTTAGGGGCTATGCTGACACAACTCATTCCTAACACATGCAGACAACAGTAAAGGGCTTTACAGCCCAATAGACGTAATTGCCTTGTAGATCTCCCATTCGTTATATGTGCAGACTTCTAAATGACTGTGGATTTTAGAAATCACCTTTGTAATATGGAATGTTTGATGTTAGATTAGTAATTTGTATATTTTAATATTGTATGTATATATATATATATATATATATATATATATATATATATATAAATCTTGTTTATTATGAATTGTGGTTAATTAGTATTGACATTTTATTGTAACAGCAAAATAATTCAGTTCTTCAACGTTGATAAACATCTTTAAGAACCTGCAATAATGCTGAAAATAAACAATAATTGAGAGGTGGGAGGAGGCTCTGGTGAACAGGGGTAAGGTCTTTGTTCTGTGGTCTCAAATAGCCTTTGGGCAAATTGGTGTACCATGTGACCTGCATACTAATCACATATTATCATGGTATGATAAAGCTGCAAATCACAACATATCTAATGTTTTAGGATAATTACACTGTAGAAAAAATGCATTAAGACGTACACTTGTCTTGTTTACCTTGAAAATATCTAAACATCTTTAAAGCAAAATACATTTACTTCAGAAGTAAAACTGTGCAAAGTCCACTGGCAAATTTTCTTCTCTCTTTTTTTTTTTTTTTTTTTTTTTTTTTTTACACAAATTTATCAGTCTGTTGGTTCAGAGTTCACTCTTCGGCTGAAACTGACTTGTGTACGGCCGTTACAGGGAAGCTAGTGATTATGGCTTATGAAGTTATAAATATGGATATTTTTCTTACAAAAACGCATCTCTTCGATCCAGAAGGCCTATATTATGGTGCTGGAAATATGACAATATGATCTGAATTTGAATAGTGTAAATTTGAATAACAGAACTGAATATTAAGTGCCATTTTATATAGTTTTGAATTTGAAATTTTTAAACTTGAATCCTGGACATTTGATATTTAACAAAATTGATTTTTTTATGGCATAATTTTCTACATATGTATTTTCCAGCAGCATATTTTTTGTTCTGAATTCTTAGACTGCAAATATTCACTTCAAATACAGCTTAAAATTTTCAACATGAAGAACAAACTCGAAACACCAAATTCAATATTCTATAAAATTCAAAACACAGAAATTCAGATCGTACTGAAGGTAGGTCAGAGGTCCAGCTTCCGGGTTCCACAGGGAAGAGTAAAGGATCTTCGGAAAAGTCGAATGTCGCATTATGGCCAATTACAGAGCAGCAATGACCCACTAAATAAATAAAATAATAAATAAAAACTTAAAAAGCAGTGAGCCATTGAACCAATGAACCATTTTAAGACTGCACAAGGTAAAATGATTCTGCTTCATCTGTGGAGTTGTCAGATCAGCAGGCTCTACTGGTTATCTCTGATGACTTCAGGCAGTGCATCTGGTCCCATCAGGATAATGTCAGGTTTTTATGTAGCCTATATTTTTTTTTTAGGATAATTTGACACCATTTGTATGTGGGATGACCACAGAGCCAGACTGGCCATTGAAAATTCCGGGAGAAATCCCGCTGGTCTAGCGACTGATTTGGTCTGCTGCCCAGCTCACTTTCATTTATTAAGCCTATTTAGGATATTTATTGATTTTATTATTGCTATTATTATAACTGTCACGAATATGGCTCCCACTGTGCAACCTCCGGACCACCGGAGGGAGCCATCACCTGAATATTGACTCTTTGCCATTTGGACTCCATCTCCCATAGGCCCTCATTCCTGGGACTGATTGCACTCTCACCTGCACCACATCACACACACACTATTTAAGACACACGCACACACCACATCTTTGCGAAGTCTTGATTTGCTACGGTGATCATCTCTGAGCGTTATTTCTGTGGACTGTTATCTTGTTGTTACCTGGACTGTTTATTATCTGTGAACCTTTGCCGCCTGCCCCGAACCTTGCCTGTACTTTGGACTGTGATTGTTTGCCGCCTGTCTTGATCCTTGCCTGTGACCCGACTTTGATTCCTGCTGCCAGCCTCGACCCCTGCCTGTCCCTGTTTACGGTATTGCTCTGCCCTTGTCTGTATCTCTGCTATTGTGAATAAAAGCTGCAAATGGATCCACTTCCTGTTGACGCTTCATTACAGAAGACTTCGCCATCCCGCGATCCAGCAGCTTGGTCACAGATTTCTACCGAGCTATCCGCCCAAGCCAATCAGTTGGCTATGCATCACCACCAACTGAGCCGCTTGACGTCGTTAACGGAGGAGCTGGTAAAGACGCTACAGGGCCTACGCCTGAATCCCGCCGAGGTCGTTACGCCGCCACCCGCTACGCCCACCACGCCAGCCTTTCCCGCTCCTCCAGCGGTGAACCCCCGCCTGGCTCTGCCCGAGAAGTTCGACGGCACCCCAGCGAAATGTAAGGGTTTCCTTCTTCAGTGTTCACTATATGTTAATCAACAACCCTCTCTGTATCCCTCTGAAACCAGTCGCATATCCTTCGTGTGTTCCCTGCTTACCGGCAAAGCACTGGACTGGGCCACTGCTGTCTGGAGAGATGATAACTCAGTATTCCCTACATTCGCTGAGTTTTTACTACGATTCAGAGAGGTGTTTGAACATCCCGCGGGGGGCCAAAGTCCAGGCGATCAGTTGCTCTCTCTCACTCAGGGCAAATCAACGGCGGCTGAGTACGCGTTACAGTTTCGCACTCTGGCAGCTCAAACTAACTGGGTGGAGCACACATTGAAATTACTGTTTCGTCGAGGCCTGACCATGGAGTTGCAAGCGGAGCTCGCCTGCCGAGATGAAGGTAGCTCATTGAACACATTTATCGAACTTTCCATTCACATTGACAATCTCCTCCGCTCACGACGCCCCACGCGCGTCACTAGCTCTACCAGTCCCAACCCCGAACCCATGCAGCTGGGTTACACTCCGCTTCAACCAGAAGAGAGAGAGAGAAGACGTCAAATGCACCTATGTTTGTACTGTGGTCAGGCTGGTCACTTCAAAATTAACTGCCCTGTGCGACCCACGCCTACCAGCTCCAAAGCGGTGAGTTCCCTCATCTCATCCGATTACTCACCCACTTGCCTCAAGATTCCCATTCAACTCATTATTAACACTCAAATTGTTCCCACACAAGCCCTTCTGGACTCTGGTGCGGCTGGGAATTTCATGTCTGACACTTTCATTAAAGAACATAATATTCCCTTAACAGACTGCTATTTTCCGTTGACAGTGGAGGCGCTAGATGGAAAACCGATTGGAGGAGGAAGGGTGGCTCACATCACCGACGAGCTCGGCCTCCAGATCGGAATTCTTCACCACGAACGCATACAATTTTACGTCATTCACTCACCCAACAACCCCATCATCCTTGGTCTGCCGTGGTTCCGAACCCATAATCCACACATCTCATGGAAGGAAGGACAGATACTGCAGTGGGACGCCTCCTGCCATAAGAACTGCCTACAACCAGTCATCCCCCTGCCAATTCAAATGGCCCAGCTGAACGAAAACAACCCCGAGAAGCTTAACATCCCGGCCGAATACGCCGACTTAGCTGTGGCTTTCAGCAAACAGAAGTCAACCGAACTACCTCCTCATCGCCCGGGGGACTGTGCCATCGAACTGTTACCAGGTACCACGCCCCCCAAGGGCAGAATCTTCCCACTGTCACAGCCCGAATCTGCCGCCATGAAGGCATACATTGAGGAGGAGCTAGCCAAGGGATTCATTCGACCATCCACGTCACCCGCCTCGTCAGGCTTCTTCTTTGTGAAGAAAAAGGACGGTGGACTACGACCCTGTATCGACTATCGAGGTTTGAATGACATCACCGTCAAGTTCCGTTACCCCCTGCCTTTAGTACCCGCTGCTCTTGAACAGTTACGACAGGCCGAGTATTTCACCAAGCTGGACCTCCGCTGTGCATATAACCTCATCCGGATAAGGGAGGGAGACGAGTGGAAGACAGCGTTCTCCACGACCACTGGCCACTACGAGACCCTTGTCATGCCGTTCGGGCTCTCCAATAGTCCGTCAGTGTTCCAGTCTTACATCAACGACGTGTTCAGAGACATGCTGAACCGCTGGGTCATCGTGTATATCGATGACATCCTCATCTACTCGAGGTCATTGGAGGAGCATATCCAGCACGTCCGAGCGGTTCTGCAAAGACTTATCCAACATCAATTATACGCCAAAGCAGAGAAATGCGAATTCCACCAAACCTCCACCTCCTTCCTTGGGTATGTCATCAGCCGAGACGGGGTCGCCATGGATGATAGCAAGGTTAAAGCTGTACTTGACTGGCCCAAACCACGCACGCTCAAAGAACTACAGAGGTTTCTGGGCTTTGCAAACTTCTACAGGCGGTTCATACGCAATTTCAGCGGTGTCGCCGCCCCGCTAACCTCCATGACAAAACGTCAGACGTCTCGCTTACACTGGTCCCCAGAGGCTGATGAAGCGTTCACCAACTTAAAGGAACGGTTCACCACGGCACCCATTCTCCGCCACCCAGACCCTGACCGACCTTTCATAGTGGAAGTAGACGCCTCGAGCACTGGCATCGGAGCCATACTGTCTCAACGCCAGGGTACCCCTGAGAAAATGTTTCCCTGCGCCTTCTATTCCAGAAAACTATCCGCTGCAGAACGAAATTATGACGTGGGTGACCGAGAGTTACTGGCTATGAAAGCGGCGCTGGAGGAATGGCGCCACTGGTTGGAGGGAGCTCAACATCCATTCACTGTGCTCACAGACCATAAGAACTTAGAATACCTCCGCTCCGCCAAGCGCTTGAATCCCCGCCAGGCTCGATGGGCCATGTTCTTTACCCGCTTCCAGTTCCAGGTGACCTATAGACCTGGGTCCAAGAACACCAAAGCCGACGCATTGTCCCGACAGACAGATCAGGTAGAAAAACCGGACACTGATGAACCCATAATTCCCAACAGCCTCCTCCTAGCACCCGTCCAGTGGGATATAATGTCAGAGATCACGCAGGCCAACGCACAGTCCGCACCACCAGCGGCATGCCCACCAGACCGCACATTTGTACCTGTTCCCCTAAGAGATAAACTTTTGCACCACGTCCACGACCTTCCCAATTCTGGTCACCCAGGCATCACTGCCACTCACAACCTCCTCCAGAACCAATTCTGGTGGGACTCCATGCGTCATGACGTCATCCAATTCGTCCACAACTGCACAGCCTGCCAAACATCCAAAACCCCTCATCAATCTCCGGCTGGACTACTTCAGCCACTGCCCATTCCACAACGTCCCTGGTCACATATCGCCATAGACTTTGTCACCGACCTTCCCGTGTCACAAGGCAACACCACCATACTCACGGTCATAGATCGATTCTCGAAAGCCTGCCGCCTCATTCCTCTGCCCAAGCTCCCCACTGCCTTCGAGACCGCTGAACTACTCTGCAATTTCGTCTTCAGGTTTTACGGGTTACCCGAGGACATAGTGTCGGATAGAGGCCCACAATTTACTTCTCGAGTCTGGTCAGCATTCTTCAAGAACCTGAACGTCAACATCAGTCTCACATCTGGCTACCATCCAGAGTCCAACGGGCAGACAGAACGAATGAACCAAGAACTCACACGCTTTCTCCGCACCTACTGCCAAAGGGACCAGACGGAATGGAGTCGCTATCTGATGTGGGCCGAATACGCTCAAAATTCCCTCAGAAAACCAGCCACAGGGATTACCCCCTTCCAATGTATTCTAGGCTATCAACCTCCTTTGTTCCCGTGGTCAGGAGAACCCTCAGAACTACCGTCAGTCAACGAGTGGATGCGAAGGAGCGAAGAGACTTGGGACCTGGCGCATCACCATCTGCAACGCGCTATCAGGAGGCAAGAGGTCCAAGCCAACCGACGCCGGCGACCGAACCCCCAGTACACCGTGGGGCAATGGGTGTGGTTATCCACCAGGGACCTACGACTAAGACTTCCATGCAAGAAACTCAGTCCCAGGTTTGTAGGGCCTTTCCAAATTATTAAACAAATTACTCCAGTTTCTTTTCGGTTAAATTTACCTGCTAATTATCGTGTCTCTCCCACTTTCCATGTTTCGCTGCTGAAACCCTCCGGGGGTCCGAGAGGGGAGCCGGAGGGAGCCGAGGGCCGTCACCCCCCACTGATGATTGAGGGCGAGGAGGCCTATCAAGTCCGAGATCTGCTCGATTCAAGGCGTCGGGGTCGGAGACTGCAATATCTGGTCGACTGGGAGGGGTACGGACCGGAGGAGCAATCCTGGGTCGACGCAGGTAATATCCTGGACCCTGCACTTATGGAGGAATTCCATCGGACGCACCCGGAGAGACCGGCCCCTCGACCACGTGGTAGACCCCGGCGTCCGCCTCCTCGCGTCTGGAGCCGCTCGCAGGGTGGGGGCTCTGTCACGAATATGGCTCCCACTGTGCAACCTCCGGACCACCGGAGGGAGCCATCACCTGAATATTGACTCTTTGCCATTTGGACTCCATCTCCCATAGGCCCTCATTCCTGGGACTGATTGCACTCTCACCTGCACCACATCACACACACACTATTTAAGACACACGCACACACCACATCTTTGCGAAGTCTTGATTTGCTACGGTGATCATCTCTGAGCGTTATTTCTGTGGACTGTTATCTCGTTGTTACCTGGACTGTTTATTATCTGTGAACCTCTGCCGCCTGCCCCGAACCTTGCCTGTACTTTGGACTGTGATTGTTTGCCGCCTGTCTTGATCCTTGCCTGTGACCCGACTTTGATTCTTGCTGCCAGCCTCGACCCCTGCCTGTCCCTGTTTTCGGTATTGCTCTGCCCTTGTCTGTATCTCTGCTATTGTGAATAAAAGCTGCAAATGGATCCACTTCCTGTTGACGCTTCATTACACATATGCTATTTCAAATTCATTATGTCTGTTTACACTGAGTGCTAAAGGCTATTTTCTCTAAATCCACACCATTGCTGAGGTATTTTACCATATTACTTCTATATACACTGTGTGTGAACAGCATTCATCACTATTAAACTCTCACTGATAACTCAAAACAAAATCAAATTAGCCAAAATATTTCATAAACACTCAAGCAGCAGGAGAATGAATCCGTGGATGTGTGTGTGGGCTGATCATATGTAATCATATATGGATTGATATGAGAATTTCAGCTGAATGGGCTCCAGCTGCATTATGGGATTTGTTGGTTCGTGCTCTTTATGCGTCGGATGATCCTCTCTAATTAAGCAGCAGACAAATAAAGCAAAGACAGGGCGCATTCTAAAGGCTCGTTTAAAGGTCTTTTAATGAGTCCTTGTCACGACATTTAGAGCGGATATCAGCGCAGGGCATGTTCTGTAAATCAAGGCTCATAAAGTTAATAATATGATTGCCGATGATACGAGGAAAGGTCAGTTCACTGCACTGCAGAAGAGACGTCCACACCTCACCTCAGCATTATTCATCTGAAATACATAGATGCAGAAGTGAGCATGTGGAATATTCGTTTAGAAAGAGCTTCAAGAACATTTCAACTGTGAAATTCATTTCACTTAAATAGTTTACTAACTTAAGGTAAAAATCTACAGGCAAAACCATTGATATTTCATGCACTGGTCAATTTTGAGATTTGGGGCTATTTTGCTTCTACAGCATGTCTACTTTTAGACTAGTGGAAAGAAAACATCCACACTACACTTTTATTTTATTCCATTTTATCTATTTGCGACTGTAGGTTTTAATTTCCATACGTATCTTTAAAGAGTTTTTTCTCCACTTCAGCAGCACTTACAAACACTAAAACTTACAGTTTTATTCCTGTCTATATTCTGAAGATTTTTACTGAGGGGTTTGTTCATATTGTATAATTCACCAAATTTATATAACATTTTATTTCTAAAAACGTGGTGAAAATGTATTTTTCTGTCCGTTGACAGTATTTTCTGATTTATATCCAAAATCGCCACTGTAAAAACCTTTAACTCTAATATATCAACAAAACAAAATAAGAATTTTGAACCAGGCTTTATCCAATGTTCAGAATTCTGTTGTGAAATGTATGCAAATTAGAGCATATTTAATGAGATAATGCATAATTTGCATATTTAAACATAACATTTCAGAAAAATTGTAATACAAAAAATGTTTGCAATTCTTAATGTAATTAATCAACTAGGGCAGTACTAATATTTAACTTGGGGTGTCTTGTCTTAAAAATGTTTCTCTAGAGCTGCACGATTAATCGTTAAAAGATTTCTCGATTCAAACACCCAGGCGATCTTATTCCTAAATGACAGCAATTCGGATCCGTCTATTAAACCTTTGACAAGTCCGATCACAGCGAACATTCAGATCTGTGATCTGATCCAGAGAGAGCCACTGTCATGTATAGGTATGAAACAGCTTTTACAAACAGTCTTTTCAACCACACAGTATCATTATTTCTGTCTTACAATAATTCAGATTATCACAGAAGTACTGGGATAAAAGTTTATAGTTCAGATATAAACAATGATGTCTACTGAAGCGATCAAAATAGAGTAAATCACCTTTTGAAAGTAGCTTGATGCTTCAAATAAAGATTGTATCAATTACATTGTTACACCAGTAGGTGGCGACAAGTGACTGTTAAAAAATGTATTTGTAATTGAATCATTCATTCAAGAGATTCCTTCAAAAACGCGGATTCATCCAGTAATTAAGCAAGTGAAGTCTTTATGAGTGAGTCATTGAATCATTTACCCAACTGATTAAAAAAATTAATTTTGCAGCAATTAACATTTTGTCAGAACCTCTAGTAAATTCCATGTCATTTTGTTTATTTTCTGCTTAGAATTGTGGGAGAATCGTGATCTGTATTTTAAACAAAAAAACTTGTAATCCTCAATTTATCCAGAACTCTGTTTCTCCAAAAAGAAACCAGTACATTATAAAATCCAAAAGCACTGGGACAAAGAAGAGCCACGCTTGCAAAAAACGGTTATTTGCAGCCAACTTTGCTTTATATTAGTGGTAATGTTTGCTATACGTTTTCCACAGGCTTTTGTTGGAACACTATGTTTTTGCTAAACAAATAAATAAATTCTAAAAACATATATTTCACAAAACATAAAAGCCGAGACCACAAACTAATTGCCCCATTTGCAATAGCTTTAAATTATTATTCTTTTTTTTTAAAAGAATCAAATCATTAAAAAGACAGCAAGTGAAGTGCTGCTTTTAAATAAATGACGCTATACATCAGCACAAAAACCTTCATGACTAGACGTACTACATAATGGACTTATGGCATTAATGGACGACTTTAAGTGCTTTTTGTCATTTCTGGAGCTTCACAGACATCGTCACTGTCACTGTATGGGAAAAAAGCTCAGTAAAGATTCTTTAACATTTTTCCTTTTGTGTTGCACAGTAAGCATAGATGTTTAGAACGACTGTAAATAAATTGCAATGTTTTAATTTGCATGAGCGAATGGTTTCTTTAAAGATTGGCCGTGTATTGCGTCCTGCAGATGGGCTTATTTATATCCGCTGTCATTTCTGTTTGGCTCAGATTGGAGAAACCAAATCTTTTTGTTTAATATTTCTTGATTTGCAATGTTAATAAGCCTCGTAAGACTGTCAATCAGCATGGTCATTCAAATACCCACAATTCATTCTGAAAGCTAAATATTTTGGCTGCAAAACCTAAAGAAAATGGAACTTTGGTCATTGAGACCATCAGCCCCGGGCCAGTATAGCGCACTAGAACCGACCAAACAGAGGTCATTTTAAACTGCTAGACAGAGTCTCACTTGTTAATTAGCCTTCGAAAATAATCATAAATTGGCAGTTTCATAAATATGAATGTCAAATAAACTCACCCGCAAGAGAGGACATGTTCTCGCGCATGTATTTTCCAAATTCATTTTCTCTATGATCTCCGCTCAATTCCCCGAGAGCGCCGCGTTATGGACTAAATCAATCAAAGGCCTGACTTCATTAATTGCGCGGAGGACCCGGGGCACGTCATAAGTGGGGTTATTCGGCAGCCCGGAGCCATGATGGAGGACGGGCCGAGCCTGAGAGGGCCAATTTGTGGGTCAAAGCCTGCAGCAGGACAAGAGCGCACTTAATGCAGATCACTGGAAATGCATCATTATATGCACCATTTACCAGATGCCCATTTAACATGCAATAATTAGATCAGTGCGTTTGAGAAAGGAGGGGGTCTGTATAATGGGGTCCCCTGCCATAACATTAACTGCCCCCCGGGGTTGTCAAAATTATTATTTGGAGGGTTTCATTCTTTTGAGTGCTTGAGAACGCGCGCGCCACATCCATGTCCTGCTTTTGTGTCGTTGCACCATTCTATCGCTCCCGTTTCTCCATTATTCTTTCAGTCTGAGCGTATCTGGGCGGTGAGCAATGTTATTCGGGTAGTTACCCTAAAAGATGATGCAGTCATTGTACATCCACCAAATTACACTTCCATTCACATGCTGCACTCAGGACATGAAAGAAAACATCATTTCTTATTGTGATGGAGCCGTCTTTGTGGCGTTCGCCAGCCTCGTTCCTGCTTTTAAGATAAAACCAATAATGAGAAAATGTTTAGAGTTGTAGTCGTTCTCTTAGACAGACAGATTAACAAACGCTATTTTATCAGAGCACTCCCAACAATTGGACGACACGCTCGCTTTTTCAACCGTATATGTATGGCGATCTGTCACGGACGATGGGAAAGCATTTGTTCTGCTGCTATGATATATGACATCAAAATTAATCACTAAACATTCCATTATTATAATTTGTTTAAATGATTTCCCTCCTCATCTCAGTAATTACAAATCACATTTTCTCAAATAATTTAAGAGTTGAAACGGTCAAACGGTGAGTTGTGACTCAAGATCTGTTCTGACGGGTCAAAGACAGCAGGGGAAAACAATACAAATGCAAAAGATTATTATATGTAACTATGTAGTGCTGCACGATTCGGGGGGGGGGGGGTCTAAATGCAATTGTTCTGATAAAAATTGTGATTGTGATCAGGTTCAGACAGACAGACAGACAGACAGGCAGATAGATAGATAGATAGATAGATAGATAGATAGATAGATAGATAAATAGATAGATAAATAGATAGACAGACATACAGACAGAAAGATAGACAGACAGATAGATGACAGACAGACAGACAGACAGATACATAGATAGATAGATAGATAGATAGACAGATATATAGACAGACAGGCGGATAGACAGACAGATAGACAGATATATAGACAGACAGACAGACAGACAGATAGATAGATAGATATATAGATAGACAGATAGATAGATAGATAGATAGATAGACAGACAGATATATAGACAGACAGGCAGATAGACAGACAGATAGACAGAGAGATAGACAGACAGACAGATGGATAGATAGATAGACAGACAGACGATAGATAGATAGATAGATAGATAGATAGATAGATAGATAGATAGATAGATAGATAGATAGAGATGGACAGACAGACAGGCAGATAGATAGACAGATAGATAGATAGACAGACAGACAGATGGATAGACAGACAGATATACAGACAGACAGATATATAGACAAACAGATATATAGACAGACAGATGGATAGATAGACAGACAGACAGATAGACAAACAGACAGACAGATAAACAGATATATAGACAGCAAACAGACAGATAGACAGATATACAGACAGACAGATGGATAGACAGACAGATAGACAGATATACAGACAGACAGACGGATAGACAGACAGATAGACAGACGGATAGACAGACAGGTAGACAGAAAGATAGACAGAAAGATAGAAAGACAGACAGACAGATAAACAGACAGACAGATAAACAGACAGACAGACAGACAGATAAACAGACAGACAGATAAACAGACAGACAGACAGACAGACAAATAGACAGACAGACGGATAGACAGAAAGATAGACAGACAGACAAATAGACAGAAAGATAGACAGACAGACAGGCGGATAGACAGACAGACGATAGATAGATAGATAGATAGATAGATAGATAGATAGATAGATAGATAGATAGATAGATAGACAGGCAGGCAGATAGATAGATAGACAGATAGATAGATAGACAGACAGATATACAGACAGACAGATATATAGACAGACAGATATAGACAGACAAACAGATATATAGACAGACAGACGGATAGATAGACAGACAGACAGATATACAGACAGACAGACGGATAGACAGACAGGTAGACAGATAGACAGACAGACAGACAGATAGATAGACAGAAAGATAGATAGACAGACAGACAGACAGACGGATAGACGACAGACAGACAGACAGATAGACAGACAGACAGGCGGATAGACAGACAGACGATAGATAGATAGATAGATAGATAGATAGATAGATAGATAGATAGATAGATAGATAGAGATGGACAGACAGGCAGGCAGATAGATAGATAGACAGATAGATAGATAGACAGACAGATATACAGACAGACAGATATATAGACAGACAGATATAGACAGACAAACAGATATATAGACAGACAGACGGATAGATAGACAGACAGACAGATATACAGACAGACAGACGGATAGACAGACAGGTAGACAGATAGACAGACAGACAGACAGACAGATAGATAGACAGAAAGATAGACAGACAGACAGACAGACAGACGGATAGACGACAGACAGACAGACAGATAAACAGACAGACAGATAAACAGACAGACAGACAGATAGACAGACGGATAGACAGACAGACAGATAGACGACAGACAGACAGACAGACAGACAGATAAACAGACAGACAGACAGACAGACAGACAGACAGATAGACGACAGACGTACAGACAGACAGACGTATAGACAGACAGACGTATAGACAGACTGACAGACAGTCAGACTGATAGACAGAAAGATAGACAGACAGACAGACGGATAGACAGACAGACAGACAGACAGACAAATAGATAAACAGATAGACAGATACACAGACAGATAAGCAGACAGACAGACAGACAGACAGATAGAACCTGTCGAGTGCTCCTCTCTACACTAGCAGCTCATCACATGACTCTCTCTGACAGTGTTGAACTGTTCTCCGTTCCTAATAACAACAGCAGATGCACTCAATCTAGGCTAACAGCTGTTAGCTGCTTTCTGCGCTAGCCGCCTTCCGCAGCGCTTTATGGAGATCCTAATGGAGTAATTTATGGAAGAAATAAAAACGTAACAGGTCATCAGCATTCCTCTTTTCTCCTTCGGCAGGATGCGTGATGGCACACGCACTTCACAGTCGTTAAACCCAACAGCCTCTGGAATGCTGGGAAGGAATAAAAGCACATGGGGGGTTAATGGATTCAAAGGCAATCACATGGCGCCTATATGATGCTGAATCCGCTTATAAGACGTTAGATTCTATAATGTGATTGTTGGGATGTGTGGAGGAGGAATGGATTCAAGCGTGTGCGTTTGGTGTCGCGCAGGTAGAGGTATTACGATCTGCTTCCATCTGTTCAGGAGCCATAAAATTACACTAAACCTGATATAATTTCACAGTCTTACAGCCCGTTGAGAGCGGCACGCTTCACCATTTACAAATATTCCAATAGACTTCCAGATGAAAACATTTTACTGATTCTGTCTGTCAAAAAATAAAGTCCAAAGAGGATTTGTGTTGTTAAAGTCATTTACGGTCATTTACAGTGAATAAAAGAGCGCACAGTAAGAGTATAGAGCTATAAAACAAATGTGGGTAGATATTGTTGAGATCTCATGAGAGTTTTAATATCAAGAGAAACATCTGAGAAGCTGGAGACTCCATTTAATGAGAAACAAGTGAGAAATGAAAGATCTCATGTGAGCTGTTTCTGTCAGATGTATAGATCTCTTCATGGCTCTTCTGGTGGCCTGTGATTGGCTGTTGGCTGTTTAGTGTGTTTAGCTTTGCAGATAAAAGTAAACTGGCCGTGACATGATTAATGGAGGCAATTTCGCTCAGCAGTCACACGGCCATATTTGGTGGAAGTCAGTGTGTGTGTGTGTGTGTGTGTGTGTGCGTGTGTGCGTGTGTGTGTGTGTGATGACAGAATGTGGATGTGCGGATCATGCTGGTACAATGTCTGTTGTGTTTCTAAATGCACATGCATTAACACAGGCAATCACAAATGAGATCTTCTCTGAGACAGAAATGAAATGAAACTGAATCTTTTGCAGGAGTCTCCTACTTCTCAGATGTTTCTCCAAAAAAAAAAAAAAAAAAGATTTTCTGACCGCATTTGGTAAATTGACTCACTTAATTTTGATGTATTTTTCAGAAAACAAGACTTGAGTCAATTTGCTTCTCACACTCTAAAAAATCTTGGGTTATTTCTCTACCCAAATCCTTGGTTGAGCCTTTTGGGTCATTTCTTTGGGTGATTTTACCCAGTGTTTGGGGTAGTTTTTGTGTTACTCAGCTCCTGGATCAGACGTAACAACCCAGTGTTTGGGTAGTTTTTGTGTTACCCAGCTCCTGGATCAGACGTAACAACTCAGCGTTTGGGTAGTTTTTGTGTTACCCTGATCCTGGGTCAGACGTAACAACCCAGCGTTTGGGTAGTTTTTGTGTTACCCAGCTCCTGGGTCAGACGTAACAACCCAGCGTTTGGGTAGTTTTTGTGTTACTCAGATCCTGGGTCAGACGTAACAACCCAGCGTTTGGGTAGTTTTTGTGTTACTCAGATCCTGGGTCAGACGTAACAACCCAGCGTTTGGGTAGTTTTTGTGTTACTCAGATCCTGGGTCAGACGTAACAACCCAGCGTTTGGGTAGTTTTTGTGTTACCCAGCTCCTGGATCAGACGTAACAACTCAGCGTTTGGGTAGTTTTTGTGTTACCCTGATCCTGGGTCAGACGTAACAACCCAGCGTTTGGGTAGTTTTTGTGTTACCCAGCTCCTGGGTCAGACGTAACAACCCAGCGTTTGGGTAGTTTTTGTGTTACTCAGATCCTGGGTCAGACGTAACAACCCAGCGTTTGGGTAGTTTTTGTGTTACCCAGCTCCTGGGTCAGACGTAACAACCCAGCGTTTGGGTAGTTTTTGTGTTACCCAGCTCCTGGGTCAGACGTAACAACCCAGCGTTTGGGTAGTTTTTGTGTTACCCAGCTCCTGGGTCAGACGTAACAACCCAGCGTTTGGGTAGTTTTTGTGTTACTCAGATCCTGGATCAGACGTAACAACCCAGGGGTTGAGTTATTTATTGCGAGGTTTTTTGCGCCCTCTTCAGGAGAGAGCAGTGCAGCTCCGTCAAATTGGTGCATGTCTTCAGTAAAATACAGGTTTGTGTACGTTTTATTTAATCTAAAAATTTGTTATTGTTCTGTATATCATTTAATTTTATGCAAAGCAACATACAGGGGCACGATGTGAGTCACCTAAACGAGTGTCGCGTCGGTCTTTTTGCGTGATGGAAATGAATGATTGATGAAGTTATCAGTTCCCCCGCCGAACGCAAGCCATCTCCGGCACGAGATCCAGCGCCGTTACGGTGGAAACAGGACAACAGAGACTGATCGATTACACTTGAATTACTTCTAAATGTTTCATTTTTACTTCTAATATTTGTTAAACAAGCTTCAATGTAGACAACGTATTAAAAACGATATAAAATATGCTATACTATAAAATATGAGTGAAAATAAAGGAATTATCATGCAAACCAGTGGTTGTATGGAGTATTTAAAAAAAGTTTAGAGGGTTTAAGTTAATCCGTAAACATTAATTCATGTTTGAAGTAAAAAAATAAATAAATAAATAAACAACCCAATTTGCTGGGTAAAATGAACCCAACATGTGTTCTGTCCTGTATTTACCCAGCCCTTGGGTTGTTTTTAACCCAGTGTTTTTTAGAGGGGCAAAAACAAGACAAAAATACTACGTAAGAAAACTATTTTTTGCAGTGTATATTCTGCAATCAAAAGTCAAAGATCTCAATATGAACTCAAAGGTTGGATGATCTGAATTCTATACTGTTACTGTTTGTCAACTAATGGATAATAGTTATCATACAGTAAGTATACAGTGCTATAAAACTAAACTGTGTTTATTTTAATTATCTTGAGAAATTCTGAGATTTCAACAAAACACTGAGCTAATAAAAAGCAATAACAACATTCTCCTCCGGGTTGCTTCAAAATATGATCTGTAATTCTCAACAAATTAACACAAACATGAGCTAAACAAAAAACTGACTCTCATAAATGAATAAATGCAGATTATTTAATTTCCCACTCTTATTATTGACTATGACATGAAACATTTAGTTGATGAAAATGAGAAAACAGTGGCGTGAGATCATGAGGGATTCCCGTTTAATTATATATTAATCATTGATAAGATGAAATTCCCTCTGTTATTGATGTAAGACTGGACAAAGGAGAATATTGACGAACTGTCACCTGTCATAATCCATCAGCGCTCAAGGTCAGCCATCAATCACCTGAGCAAACACTGCTGCAGTAAATGAGACTTCAGTCAAACACACCACAGTCTTCTATCTCAAGATGATGTGTGTGTGTGTGTGTGTGTTTCAGTCTTTTTTTTTCTAACGCAGAATAAAGGGGCGGGGCCTGGTTGAGTTAGTTAGTAGTGTGTTGAAACTGGCGGTTATGGTAAGGGGCGGGACATTTTCCAAACACCAATCACAACACACTGCTCCAGCCAACCAATCAGAGCACATTGTGCTTTTCAGAAGGAGGGGCTTCATAGAGACAGGAACTAAACAGAGCGTTACTGACAGACTGGGAAGAGAGGAGCTGAACAATGGAGAATATGAGGAAAACAATCAACATTCAAGCAGGAAAACCTGTTCTATTAGAGCCAAAAAACAACATCAAGACTTTGTAAAAGGGCATAATATGGCCTCTTTGACATTATTCAAAGAGAAGCGTCTTATTGGAGAAGGAATTCATGAAACACAAAGCAAGTCCAGTTTGATTTGACTCATCTGTCCATCAGATTGGAACGGGACCGCCGGAGACCAGAGGAAGTGATGGACGTGTTTCCTTTCAGAAGAGATGTCCGTCCTTCTGCCTGTCACTTCCTGTTCTTCAGATATCAGTGAGAAGCTTCAACCTCTGAACCGCTCTGAATCGACTGGCTGCGTCCCAGATGAACATCTCAACTACATCCTCAGCTCCAAACCTATTTAATTGAGAAGACTGATCGGTCCAGACTAAAGAGAGATGTACAATGAGAATCAGATACAGAATCAAAGGAAATCTTCCTGCAAAGAATTAATTAGAATGATTCTTAAAGGGAATGAAACATCAGTCTCATAAAGACATCAGAGAGGCGACCATCAACTCAACCAAACTCATGCACTGATAAACCATTCACAATAAGACCAAGAACATGTATGAAAAATTAATTTTTCAGGTTGATTTCCAGTCCAGTAGTAAAATTACACCATATCTACACTGGACACCTAAACTAGATCCTTCATGATAATATATGCAAGCACCTTTCATTTGCCCCATTTCAACATTTTACTGACCAGACTGAAAATAATAATAATAAATTGAAATAAATAATGCATATAATATAATAAATAGAATAAAAATATAATACAATTTTATATATTATTTATATATAATTTTTTAATATTATGTAATTTAGATATCCAAATGTAATTTTATATTATTATGACACTTTTATTACTATTAAACACACTAAACAGCCAACTATTATTAAAATATAATATAATTTATAATTATTAATATTAAAATATCCTTTATTATTATAGAATATAATAAAAATTATATATAACAATTATAAAATATATAACAATTATAAAAAAATGTATGTATAATTTAGACAGTATATTAATAACAATATATTATTTTTATTAATATTTATTATTAATATATTTTTATTATTAATATATTATTGTTTATTTATTTGTTTATTTCATTATATATATATATATATATATATATACATATATACACAGTATATGTATACAGAATATATATATTATAAAGTATAGTATTGTAATATAATATTAAAAATCAATATAACATTCTAAAATATTAATATATTAATGCAGTGAACTTGTTATAAATTATAATTATTATATTAGCAAGATATATTATAATATTAAAACTAGCTATTCTAGAATATGACTGTGTGATTGATAAAATATTTCATTTTACTTTGGCATTACATGATATTCCCGTGTTACAGTTTAACCATGCAGTGTTAATAAAAAAATTACGTTTTTATTATAATATAATACATTTATATTATATAATTAATATTAGCTATCATATTTTTACACAAATGATGAAATGCTTTCAACAGAGTTTCATTTTACCCTGATATTCTATATACAGTATTATAATATAATATTAGATATTCTACTTTAATACAAATGAATGCAACATATCACCATATTTTCATCTTACTCTGACTAGCGAACTTTCTGACACGGTGTTTGTCGCATCCTCAAAAAAACAGTGTCTGACGCAACAGAAATCAGCAAACACATCAGGTGAGATGATCTAGTTTCAGCTGCCTTTGAAATCTCTGGCACGTCAGTCAGTGCGGTTTGTGCCCGGTGACGGAGGCGGCGGGGAGGTGATGCTGTCAGAACATCTGTGCCACCGCACGAGTCTGCCACCTCCCAGCGTGGAGCCGCACAGTCTGCGCCCGCCACGACAAGTTCAAGAAAACCTGAGCCAGAGTCGGGAATCAAAGGGAAGGAAATTGGCAGCACTATCAGTGAGTCAGAGGATCCATTTATCAGCCGAGATAAAAGGTCATTTCACTGGCCGCCGGCACCACGCTGATGAGCAAAGAGCTGGACGTCCCAAAACACGCTGGGGTTTGAAAACTGGGACGTCAGATGTTGCAGCACGATAGAAACGCGACCAGAATATTTAGTGGAACTGGAAGGATTCACGTGTACGAGAAGAGAAATAAACATTAGAAATTAGGGCTGTGAGATGTGCATCATCTACAATAATATCGCAAATTGTTGTTCTAACGATGTGGAAGCTGACATTTATTTATTTATTGTTTTGCAAAATGTTATCACAACATTTTTCTTTTGTCAAATCAACTTCAATAATTAATGTGGTTCAGATAACAGTATTTTGAGTTTCTGTTGATTAAACCAATCGTCTTCATTGTATTGACTCAAATTTTTAATTTTAATGAACTCAGAATTTAAGGCAACAGGGTACCTTACTTTAAGTTAAACCAACAATTCTTGGTAGACTAGTAGAATGCAGTTAGAATGACCTCAAAATTCAATAAATGATGGCAAAAATGCCCATTTTTGAGTTTTTTGCTATATGTTTTTCCCCAATATCAGCATGATTGCAAATGTTATATTGATTTTATACAAGTTCAATGAACAAGTTAATATCTTTTTATTGCTTATATTGTTTTTGCACTATTTCGCCAATGAAAATAGTAGAGATGCACCGACACTAAATTTCTCTGCTGATGCGATAACCGACTATTCTGAATGATATCTGCCAATACCGATATTTGTCTGTCTGTCTATCTATACATCTGTCTGTCTGTCTATACGTCTGTCTGTCCGTCCGTCTGTACGTCTGTCTGTCTGTCTGTCTATACGTCTGTCTGTCTGTCTGTCTGTCTATACGTCTGTCTGTCCGTCCGTGTGTCTGTCTGTCTGTCTATACGTCTGTCTGTCCGTCCGTCTGTACGTCTGTCTGTCTGTCCGTCCGTCTGTCTGTCTGTCTGTCTGTCTGTCTGTCTATACGTCTGTCTGTCTATACATCTGTCTGTCTGTCCGTTCGTGTGTCTGTCTGTCTGTCTGTCTATACGTCTGTCTGTCTGTCTGTCTGTCTGTCTATACGTCTGTCTGTCCGTCCGTCTGTCTGTCTGTCCGTCCGTCTGTCTGTCTGTCTGTCTATACGTCTGTCTGTCTATCCGTCTGTCTATCCGTCTCTCTGTCCGTCCGTCTGTCTGTCCGTCTGTCTGTCTATACGTCTGTCTGTCTGTCTGTACGTCTGTCTGTCTATACATCTGTCTGTCTGTCTGTCTGTCTATCTATACATCTGTCTGTCTATAGTCTTTCTTTCTGTCTGTCTGTCTATCTATACATCTGTCTGTCTGTCTATTTATACGTCTGTCTGTCTTTCTGTCTCTACATCTGTTTGTATGTCTTCCTATCTATACCTCTGTCTGTCTATCTATACGTCTGTCTGTCTATACTTCTGTCTGTCTGTCTCTACATCTGTTTGTATGTCTTCCTATCTATAACATCTGTCTATCTATATGTCTGTCTATCTATACTTCTGTCTGCCTGTCTGTCTATATGTCTGTCTATCTATACGTCTGTCTGTCTGTCTGTCTATCTATACGTCCGTCTGTCTGTCTATCTGTACGTCTGTCTGTCTGTCTGTCTGTCTGTCTATCTATACGTCCGTCTGTCTGTCTGTCTATACGTCTGTCTGTCTGTCTGTCTGTCTATCTATACGTCTGTCTGTCTGTCTGTCTGAAAAAATCTCTCCAAACTACTGCTGTAAACTGTACAGTAAACCCTCTAATTTGGTACATTACTATAATATTAGAGGTTAAAATTAACAACATAGCCCAAACTATTATATTCAACTGCTATTTATTTTCAGATATAATAATTACACTCAATTTTTGTCAATATCGCACACCCCTAGGATGAATCATAAACAGAAAGAGTCTCATGCAGTTTTCATATCTGCACAGTGTTGATTTTATTCAGCGTGATGTGTCAGAGCGGGTCAGAATGGGCCCGTCCCTTTGGAGGGGTCACATTATCTAAATCAGCTCCATTAACCTCTCCGGTCCGGACCGGCGCGCTGACGGACGCAAACTGACAGTCGCAGACCTGCAAATGAACGCCGTTAAGCCACTCCACTGCGCTCCAGTCCTTCTCTGATTTACATACAAATTGATCTTGAGGTAAATCAGTTGTCATTTTTCTGCAGGTCACAAGGAACATGGGGAGATAATGAAACGGGGCCATTGAGTGGAACGGTGCCGCCCAGATGGGGCTCTTCTGTTAATGTACTCCCAAAGCCATCAGACATGCAAACACTCCAGCTCCAGTGTTTACGTATGCATTCACCGCTCACTCGCTATCTGACCTCGCCTTTGTATATACACGTACCGGCGGCGGGATCAGATCTAAAAGTCCTCCGCAAACTCAGATCTCAGATAAGACAGCTGCTCTTTCATCTCTTACCAAACATTCATAGTGATTCATGATGAATCTAGAAAACAAAAGTAATGCAAATGCCAAACAAAATGAAATAAAACTGTATAACTACAGTACTTGTGCAGCAGTAGTACTGTCTGTCTGTCTGTCTATCTATCTGTTTGTCTGTCTGTCTGTCTATACGCCTGTCTATCTGTCTATCTATACATCTGTCTGTCTATACGTCTGTCTGTCTATACGTCTGTCTGTCTGTCTGTCTGCCTATACATCTATCTGTCTGTCTATACGTCTGTCTATACGTCTGTCTGTCTGTCTATACATCTGTCTGTCTGTATGTCTGTCTGTCTGTCTGTCTATACGTCTGTCTGTCTGTCTGTCTGTCTGTCTATCTATACATCTGTCTGTCTGTCTATACGTCTGTCTGTCTGTCTGTCTATCTATACATCTGTCTGTCTGTCTGTCTATACGTCTGTCTGTCTGTCTGTCTGTCTATACGTCTGTCTGTCTATACGTCTGTCTGTCTGTCTGTCTATACGTCTGTCTATCTGTCTATCTATACATCTGTCTGTCTATACGTCTGTCTGTCTATACGTCTGTCTGTCTGTCTGTCTGTCTATCTATACATCTGTCTGTCTGTATGTCTGTCTGTCTATACGTCTGTCTGTCTGTCTGTCTATCTATACATCTGTCTGTCTGTCTATACGTCTGTCTGTCTGTCTGTCTATCTATACATCTGTCTGTCTGTCTGTCTATACGTCTGTCTGTCTGTCTGTGTCTATACGTCTGTCTGTCTGTCTGTCTATATGTCTGTCTATCTGTCTGTCTATACGTCTGTCTGTCTATACGTCTGTCTGTCTATACATCTGTCTGTCTGTCTATATGTCTGTCTATCTATTTATTGCCCATATTTAAATGTATCACAGTTAATTAAATTAAGATTAAAAACTAAAACTCAAATTACATTTAAAGCATCTGTGATTTACAAACAATCAAAGATTTAAACTTGAACATGATTTGACTGATGCTACACAAACACTGATATTGCTTTTCTGGGCATGCATAGCTCGTATAAAAAGGAAATGCATAAAATTAATATTTAAGGATTAATATATTTATTTGAATATATTAAATATTAGACCAACATAAAAAGTATAGTATTATAATATAATATAAAAATACAATATATTATAAAATATTCATATAAAATAATACTATAAAATATAATATATAATATTAATTTATAATACTAAAATAATATAGTTATAATATAATTATAATCATAAAATAGCTATTCTATGCAAATAGAATATTTGCTATGCAAATTTTTATACAAGACAAATGTTTGAATCATAAAATATTTTCAGATTTTTCTTCCACTTTACTTTGGTGTTACATTTAATTTCAGTCTATTTTCAGTTTTGATAAACTTTAAGAAATTTAAGGTTAAAATTAAAAAAACATTCACATTGCAAAGATTCACATGCACAGCTGTACGAAAACAAGATGCAAAAGACATCTTTGAACTTACTGCAAATTTAACATCATAGTTAACAAACAATGACATGCATATCTAGTTATTAAAATAAAAAAGCATAATAATATTTATTGATTAATATACTCATAGGAAGGTGAAGGGCTGCTCGTGATTCTGTCAAACACAATTCACAAGACGGACAGATCATTTGTGTCTGGAGTCTCACTCCATATCAGCTCATTTAAATTCACGACATCTGAACAGATCGAGTAAATGATGGCTGTTATTAATGAAACAAGACTCCGCCCACCCCAGACTGACAGGAGCTCGTCAAAGGCCTCCAGAGGGCGGAGAGACCGAGGAAGGGATGAATCGGACCATTGCACCCCATTAATGTTGTCAGGGCAAAATTAATAAGGATCGCAATCTGAGGCTTGTTTCTGTAACACAACAAAATGTGTGCGGCACGATCAGGGCGATGGCGGGCGAGCGGTGGTGCGTGTCGAGCCAGATGTATGTTCTTTTGTCAGCGTTTCTTTAACTAAAGGCTGTGTTTGTATCCCTAGAGAGCAGAATTTATGCTTAATGAGCTTCTCAGGATAATTACTGTGTTTAATACACAATCTAGATTATATCATCACTAGAGATACGGGTGTGCTGACCCACTGGAACGGTCAGCGATCAAATCAGAGTTAAAGACGTTTGAGATGCTGCGGTTTTCATTTGAAAGCGTTTTTTTAAGTTTCACTAATTTAAATATTCAAGCGATTTGAAATATGATGTAAAAGAGAACGTAATTCTGTTTTCGCACCGTCTGAGATGGTTTTCTGTGCGCAAACATCCGAAGCGTGTGAATACTGAATTGAGTTCTCTAATGAACATTCAACCTTTAAAAGCTGCTCTAGTAGAGCCCAAAAAAACAACCCATGTGCTGGGTTAAAACAACCCAATCGCTGGGTTAAAACAACCCATTCGCTGGGTTAAAACAACCCAATCGCTGGGTTAAAACAACCCATTCGCTGGGTTAAAACAACCCAATCGCTGGGTTAAAACAACCCATTCGCTGGGTTAAAACAACCCAATCGCTGGGTTAAAACAACCCAATCGCTGGGTTAAAACAACCCATTCGCTGGGTTAAAACAACCCATGTGCTGGGTTAAAACAACCCAATCGCTGGGTTAAAACAACACCATCGCTGGGTTAAAACAACCCATTCGATGGGTTAAAACAACCCTTTCGCTGGGTTATAACAACCCAATCGCTGGGTTAAAACAACCCATTCGCTGGGTTAAAACAACCCAAACGGTGGGTTAAAACAACCCGACCGCTGGGTTAAAACAACCCAATCGCTGGGTTAAAACAACCCATGTGCTGGGTTAAAACAACCCAATCGCTGGGTTAAAACAACCCATTCGCTGGGTTAAAACAACCCATGTGCTGGGTTAAAACAACCCATTCGCTGGGTTAAAACAACCCATGTGCTGGGTTAAAACAACCCAATCGCTGGGTTAAAACCACCCAATCGCTGGGTTAAAACAACCCATTCGCTGGGTTAAAACAACCCAATCGCTGGGTTAAAACCACCCAATCGCTGGGTTAAAACAACCCATTCGCTGGGTTATAACAACCCAATCGCTGGGTTAAAACAACCCATTCGCTGGGTTAAAACAACCCAATCGGTGGGTTAAAACAACCCGACCACTGGGTTAAAACAACCCAATCGCTGGGTTAAAACAACCCATGTGCTGGGTTAAAACAACCCAATCGCTGGGTTAAAACCACCCAATCGCTGGGTTAAAACAACCCATTTGCTGGGTTATAACAACCCAATCGCTGGGTTAAAACAACCCATTCGCTGGGTTAAAACAACCCATGTGCTGGGTTATAACAACCCAATCGCTGGGTTAAAACAACCCATTCGCTGGGTTAAAACAACCCATGTGCTGGGTTAAAACAACCCAATCGCTGGGTTAAAACAACCCATGTGCTGGGTTAAAACAACCCTACCGCTGGGTTAAAACAACCCAATCGCTGGGTTAAAACAACCCATTCTCTGGGTTAAAACAACCCAATCGCTGGGTTAAAACCACCCAATCGCTGGGTTAAAACAACCCATTTGCTGGGTTATAACAACCCAATCGCTGGGTTAAAACAACCCATTCGCTGGGTTAAAACAACCCATTTGCTGGGTTAAAACAACCCAATCGCTGGGTTAAAACAACCCATTCGCTGGGTTAAAACAATCCAATCGCTGGGTTAAAACAACCCAATCGCTGGGTTAAAACAACCCATGTGCTGGGTTAAAACAACCCAATCGCTGGGTTAAAACAACACCATCGCTGGGTTAAAACAACCCATTCGATGGGTTAAAACAATCCAATCGCTGGGTTAAAACAACCCAATCGCTGGGTTAAAACAACCCATGTGCTGGGTTAAAACAACCCAATCGCTGGGTTAAAACAACCCATGTGCTGGGTTAAAACAACCCGACCGCTGGGTTAAAACAACCCAATCGCTGGGTTAAAACAACCCAATCGCTGGGTTAAAACCACCCATTCGCTGGGTTAAAACAACCCAATCGCTGGGTTAAAACAATCTATTCCCTGGGTTATAACAACCCATGGGTAATCGCTGGGTTAAAACAACCCATTCGCTGGGTTAAAACAACCCATGTGCTGGGTTAAAACAACCCGACCGCTGGGTTAAAACCACCCATTCGCTGGGTTAAAACAACCCATTCCCTGGGTTATAACAACCCAATCGCTGGGTTAAAACAACCCATTCGCTGGGTTAAAACAACCCATGTGCTGGGTTAAAACAACCCATTCGCTGGGTTAAAACAACCCATTCGCTGGGTTAAAACAACCCAATCGCTGGGTTAAAACAACCCATGTGCTGGGTTAAAACAACCCATGTGCTGGGTTAAAACAACCCAATCGCTGGGTTAAAACCACCCATTCGCTGGGTTAAAACAACCCAATCGCTGGGTTAAAACAACCCATGTGCTGGGTTAAAACAACCCGACCGCTGGGTTAAAACAACCCAATCGCTGGGTTGGTCCATTTTTAAAACAACTTGGGTTGTTTATAACCCAGCATTTTTTAGAGTTTATAAAAGGCCTATATTTATTCTTAAGTAGCATGTTTTATTACAGCCCATGACTCTTTTAAGATGCAGATAAAGTTTCATGAACTCAGATTCATAAGTTATTGTTTCCATCATTATGGTTGCCCATGATAACCTCAGTAGCGTCTGTTGCTAATGGTTCTTCAAGTACATGCGCCGCACATACAATCTCATACACTTCATATCCAGCTGTCACGCGTCTACCGGAGGAAATGTGAGAAATCACCGCCGTCCTGCTGTGAATCCATCAGCTCTCAGGAAACAGGCGACTGACTCCAGATGCTCAATAACGTCCCTTCGGCTGAACCGTTTGTTTTCTGTCCACTATTAAACGCCAATCACAGTGACAGACCAGCTCATCTGTAATTATTACCATGTTCTTTGTAATTAAATCATTTTGAAAGGTCTACTTATACTGCTAAACACTACTCGATGAAAAATACTACCATACTGTGCTTCTTAAATGAAGCCCAAAAAAGCTCATGCTTATTAGCAATAAATCTACCACAAATCGTCCGGTGTAATTGGTGTCATGACCCACACGTCGAGACTTTAACCAGCAGTCCATGCCATTATAAAGATTCAAAAAATGCTAAAGGTGTCGGTTCAGTCAATATTACCACATCTAGCAAAGTTCAGAGCCGTTAGAGTTGATTCACTGGGTGGGAAATCAGGATTTAACTAAATTGTTTGCTATAAAAAAAAGGGGGAAAAAATGCCATTAAATAAATGTTGAGCCAGTTTACATATGAACGAACAAATGAACCGATTTACTAAAAAGAATCATAATGCAAGGCTATAAAGCTGTGGCAAAAAGAAAAACAGGTGTGATGTTTTATGGAAAAGCAGCATTGTTTTAAAAACATTGGAGCTGCTGTGAAACTACTGCTGAAAGATGTAGTTGAGTTAGTAGCGTCACTTATTTAACAGCCCAACACTGTGCTCTTTAATTCATTATTCCACCATCACACATCCATAAGCAGACATGTGTTGTTTACATACACCTAAAGGTTAATCGCAGTCATCTAACGATCTCCAGTGTTCTGCAGCAGTTGTTTCAGAAATGAAAACCAGTGCGAGCTCATTTCCTGCGAACGCTCTGGCATTTCAGGCGAACGCAGTGTTGCGATTACATGAACTCATGTTACTGGATCAAACAGCAAACGACTAGATCTTCGTCAGAGACGCTGCCGATTGTGCTGCTGTCTATTAACTATACCAGTGGTGCTCTTTAAAATAAAATGCCATGAGACAATGAACTGATTCACAAAATAAATGAACCAATTCACTAAAAAGAATCATGCTGCATGGATATAAAGCTGTAGGCCTACATGCAATGCATTTTGACAAAAAACTGATGTAATGTTTTGTGGAAAAGCTAAAACAGCTAAAAATTGAAATGTAAGGCTGACATTACATTTATTCATTTTAATTAATTCCCTTAATTCTCATTTTTATTGAAAAATCAGGGACTCACTGCCTTGGAAAACATATATGAGAGAATTCCAAAAGTGTGATTTCCAGACACCATGGAAATGACTAACTTCATTAATTAATAAAAAAAAATCTTAAAAAGTTATAGAAATTATTAAAATCTTAAAAAAAAGTCTTGGAAAATTAAGTCTTAAAAAGTAATGGAAATTATTACAATCTTAAAAAGTCTTGGACATTAATAAAATCTTAAGTTATGGAAATGAATAAAACCTCAAAAGGATTGAAAAATAGTAATCTTAAAAAATTATGCAAATTCATAAAATCTTAAAAAGTTATGAAAATTAATTAAAATCTTAAAAAGTCTTGGAAAATAAACTCTTAAAAAGTTATGAAATTTATTACAAATTTAAAAAGTCTTGGAAATAGATAAAATCTTAAGTTATGGAAAATTAATAAAGCCTCAAAAGGCTTGGAAAATAATAATCTTAAAGAATTATGGAAATTAATAAAATCTTAAAAATTTATGGAAATTAATAAAATTTTAATTTGTGGAAATTAATAAAATCTTAAATTCATGGCAAATTAATAAAAAAGTCATGGGAATTAATACACTTTTTACAGCATAATATATTGGAAAATACATTTTTAAAAAGTTATGAAAATTAATAAAATCTTAGAGTCTTAAATAAATTCTTAAAAATAAATTAGCCTGTAAGAAGTCAAAGAAATTAATAAAATTTCAGAAAGTCATGTAAATAAATAAAATCCTAAAGTCATGGCAAATTAATAAAGAATTCATGGGAATTAATAAACTTTTTACAGTGTAATATTATTTTTTTTGACATGTCAAGCTCTAAAATATTTTATCAGGTAGAAATTGCAGATAAAAAAATATATAATAATACAAGTCCTGCAATAACAAAAGACTAGAAAAGTCCTGTAAAGTCATTTGTAATAAACAGTGCAAACCCTGAAGAACATTCAGTTTTTGAATCATCAGGAATTTAAGTATTTAGAAATATTTGACCACTTCTAGTTTCTGTAAATAATAGTTTGAAATAAGCAGCTTTATGATTACAGCAGAAGCGGGACCTTCAAATATTGAGTCAAAAAGGTTGAGCACATGTATTTTAAGGAGATGATAGATAATTTCCTGCGAGCTCCACGAAGTCCCTCTGAAGTTATCAGTGCTAGTATTGTTTTACTTTGGTAACAGTGTCAGGTGAGACTGTTAATCTGTACGCTGAAGCTGTTTACATGTGGAGGAACGAGGGCCTGACAGTGCATTACTGGCTCAGAGTTATTAAAGCAGAAATAGGCAGGATGTTGGATTTCGGCTGGCGCTCCGGGTTCTTTCACGCTTCTCTCCCCGGAGGGATTTTACTCATCTCCTCGTCTCCGGCCCGCTGCGCGCCGCGGAGTTTAATACAGTCCTGCTCTGGCGTTTCGCCCTCATCTTATTTCAGGAGAGGGTGATAGATGGCATATGCTTTAGACTGGTTTGCATGACTACATTCAGTCTGTTTGTTTGTAAGGTGAGTTGCGGCTCTGTGGAGCAACTATTAACTGTGTAATTCAGCTGGAGTTCATCAGCAGAGTCTGCAGGATTCTCACTTAAAGCAACAGTACACGCCAAAATAACATCCGGTCGTCGTTTACTCCAAACCTGTCGCACACGATCTCCTACAGTCCTTCTGTCGTCTGATTGATAGTTTATGGTACAGATATATGACTTTTTTATGATACTATATATAACTTTTAAAAAAGTTCTTACTGAGAATTAACAGGTGTATAGCGTTAATGTTTTAGTTTCATTTGAAGTCACCATTATGGTGATCAGTGTTTGCTTTAATTGGGCTCTTGAACCTTGACTTTTTATTTTTGTCTTCTCGGTAACAGTGTGTTTAAAAAACACATTTACAGTTTCAAAGGAAGCCTAATTATGAAGTGAAACATCACGTCATCATTGTATATCAGACACCTTGAGGAATAAAGGTGAATTGCACTTATTGAGTCATCAGAAATCCAATTGTTGCGCAGAAAAAATACGTCATATTACATACCTCGGGTCGTTAGCAACCCTATACACAAACGACTAGCAATGAAGTGCTCGAAACACCACCAGCTGGCAGTACCTACTGGTCAAAACGATGTAAATGCAACAAAACCTTAGTGCATACATGTATAATGACACCTTTTACAAACCAATTGCAAATGATTCTTATGAAAGTGTAATCCATTAAATGCAATCTACAAATAAATATATAGGTACCATTAAATATGAATGTTCTGTAAACTGTGTTCTCAGCAGAGGATGATTAAACAACTCCAAAAACAGCATTACCAGCTTCACTTATTAACCTATAAAAACCAGTTTGACTTTTTTCTGTCATACGTTTAAAAAAGTTCTTACTGATAATTAACAGGTGTTTAGCGTTAATGTTTTCATTTAAAGTCACCATTATGGTGATCAGTGTTTGCTTTAGTTGGGCTCTTGAACCTTTACTTTTTATTTTTGTCTTCTCTGTAACAGTGTGTTTAAAAAACACATTTGCAGAAGCAAAGGAGGCCATCTGATCAGGTAGTTCACTAATAAGTTATGTTGTCATGCCTGAAGTTGAGCCACACAAAAATTCAATTTCTTCATCTTTTTTAGGTTACATTCATTCAACATTTCTTCATATATTTATAGTGAGTCATGAGTTATTGGGGCAGATATTTCTGATGGCTGTGTTTGGATGGAAGTGTTGATTATAAATCATTTTGAGCAGAAAGGAAGGCTATTTTCCTGTGTCACTTTTGGAGCATCTTTCTAACCAGCAGCTCATCCATTACTGTCAGCGTGTGACCAGCACGAGGCATCCCCACAGGCCCGCCGCAAATGCCACTTCCACTCCAATAACACGCTCACACTGATGGCGACACGAATCCAGAGCGACCAACAGACCCACGCGGAGCCCCTTGGGTGATAGCGTCGTGTCCACAGACGTTTCCTTCATGATACAGCAGTATCAAGGTTATACGTCCGTGCTTGTGAGAGCTTTATCGTAAATCACTGTGAAATTGCCATGATGGTTATTCAGGAAGGCAATGGAGCGCCACCCCACGCCGCTGGCGTCTCCGCACTCTCGCAACGCGCTTCATAAATAAGCACTCATGGGCCCCCGACACCTCTTCTCATTAAGAGCTCCTCCGCCGCTCCATCAGAGTATATGTTTTCATTCACGCCTGCCCTCATGAGCACGCCAGCATGTCAGAACATTTCATTTCGATGCATGCAAGAATTGATGACTCGCTCGCATCCACTACAGGTCACTATACTGGAAAGCCATCTATCCGAGGACGTCTCTGGAGCCGCGTGCATGCGGCCCGATTGCTTCTGTCGAGCGAATGCAAGGAAACACATGTGTCTGGACCGCTGTGAAGTCGAGTGTTTGTGTGTGTGTGTGTGTGGCCCGAGGCGATGACAAGGCGATCAAACCGCACATGTCAAATATAAATTGCTTTGACCTTTTTCCTCTCAGACTCGTGGCTCTATGTCGGCAGGGGACGTTTTTAATATGAACCGAAAATAGTGTGAAAGTCTGCAAAATATTAGAGGGATGGAAAATGCAGAAAATAACGAAGGTGAGTTTTATTCTCTGTGGGACAAACTCAAATGATCCTGAATATTTTATGCAATTTCCCTGCGGACGCAAAAAAATGTAACCTTGAACGCAATATGTTTGGATGCTGACTGGTCAGATTTAATGCTTTCCCGATGCATCTTTTTGCATGACAAAGTCTGAATGCTGTATAACATTTAATAAGATATTGATCACATTTAAACGAGGCAGTATATGCTAAGCAAATAAGATGTGTTCTTTTGGGAATAAGACTAATTGGAAAAAAGTATGTAGCATTTATGAGTTCTGTGTTATTTGCTTTGGCAAGGTCAAAGAGCACTTTTCTAAATTAGCTACACCCTATATTCTCCATCCGGATCCATATTTTGTAATATTTCTCTTTATTAGTGTCGTTTGCTGAGCCAAGCATCACTGTGCACTCTAAAAATGCTGGGTTGTTTCAACCCATGTTTGGGTCAAATATGGACAAACCCAACTGTTGGGTTTAAAAATTTAATTACAAATTTTAAATCAACAGTTGGGTTGGGTTTGTCCATATTTGACCCAAACATGGGTTGAAACAACCCAGCATTTTTTAGTGTGTAACTGCTGCTCAACACCTGACCACAGGACCACAAAGAAACCACCATAAGTCATAAGTATCTGGATCATACACACTCTAAAAAATGCTGGGTTAAAAACAACCCAAGTTGGGTTGAAAATGGACAAACCCAGTGAATGGGCTGTTTTAACCCAGCGGTTGGGTTAAATGTTTGCCCAACATGCTGGGTAGTTTTATTTAACCCAACTATTGTTTAAAAATTAAGGGGGGCCTATTATGCAAAAATCACTTTTGCATGGTGTTTGGACATAAATGTGTGTTGGCAGTGTGTGAACACAACCACCCTATAATGATAAAAATCCAACCACTCCTTTATTTTTAATCCCCATAAATCATAAGCAGTGTCTCAGAACAAGCCGTTTCCAGATCCCTGGCAGTGTGACGTCACATTAGCCACAGGCCCCGCCCACGAATGTTGACAGACACTGCCATTTTAACATAGAACCGCCCTGTACTGAATACTGAATTTACTTAAGCTGGATATTGACACCATTTTCTTTAAGAGCTGCTGTGCAGCCAAAATTATATACCAGTTATCACTGTAAAGCTGCTTTGACACAATCTGCATTGTAAAAAGCGCTATATAAATAAAGGTGACTTGACTTGACTTGCACTGTGTTTTAAGCTCTTACAGTGATTTTCTAGAGTGAAAACAGACGCTTCATATTTTGCGTGAAGTACAATAAACGTTATAAATCTCATAGGTTAACTGGCTTGTACTAATTTAGTGGACAAAAACAAGAAGATAATATAAGTTATAACCGTAATTACACTAAACTATACCTGTTCTATCTCCATGCAGCATATATTCGCAGTTTCTGACATTATAGTGCGTCCTGACTGACTCCTGACACCGGAGAATCAGCTCTTGAAGCTCCGCCCTCTTAGGCCGAGCGCAGCAGCTCATTTGCATTTAAAGGGCACACACTGAAACGGCGCGTTTTTGCTCAACCCCAAAAAGTGGCAATTTTAACATGCTATAAAAAATGATCTGTGGGGTATTTTGAGCTAAAACTTCACATACACACTCTGGGGACATCAGAGACTTATATTACATCTTGTGAAAGGGGGCATAATAGGTCCCCTTTAAAATTAACCCAAAATAGGCTGGAAATTAAAAATTATACACATAATTCCTAGAGGCAACAATAATAATCAAAATTATTAAAATTAATAATCAAAATTAATAAGCAATTTAATAAATGTTTATTGTTTAATTATTATTCATTAAACTTATTAATGAATGTTCATTTATTAAACATATTAATAAATGTTAATTTCCAACATACTTTGGGTTCATTTTAAGAAAGAAATACAGTAATTTTTAAACAATAGTTGAGTTAAATAAAACTACCAGCAGGTTGGGCAAACATTTAACCCAACCACTGGGTTAAAACAACCCAATTCGCTGGGTTAAAAAAAAAACAATCGCTGGGTTAAAACAGCCAATTTGCTGGGTTAAAACAACCCAATCGCTGGGTTAAAGCAGCCAGTTTGCTGGGTTAAAACAACCCAATCGCTGGGTTAAAACAGCCAAATCACTGGGTTAAAACAACCCATTCGCTGGGTTAAAACAACCAATTTGCTGGGTTAAAACAACCCAATTCGCTGGGTTAAAAAAAACAAATTCACTGGGTTAAAACAACCCATTCGCTGGGTTAAAACAACCCATTCGCTGGGTTAAAAAAAACAAATTCGCTGGGTTAAAACAACCCAATTGCTGGGTTAAAACAACCCATTTGCTGGGTTAAAAAAACCCATTCGCTGGGTTAAAACAACCCATTCGCTGGGTTAAAACAACCAATTTGCTGGGTTAAAACAACCCAATTCGCTGGGTTAAAAAAACCAAATTCGCTGGGTTAAAAAAACCAAATTCGCTGGGTTAAAACAACCCAATTCGCTGGGTTAAAACAACCCAATTTGCTGTGTTAAAACAAGCCATTCGCTGGGTTAAAAAAACCAAATTCGCTGGGTTAAAAAAACCCAATTCGCTGGGTTAAAAAAACCCAATTCGCTGGGTTAAAAAAACCCAATTGCTGGGTTAAAACAAGCCATTCGCTGGGTTAAAACAACCCAATTGCTGGGTTAAAACAACCCATTTGCTAGGTTAAAACAACCCAATTTGCTGGGTTAAAACAACCCAATTCGCTGGGTTAAAACAACCCATTCGCTGGGTTAAAACAACCCAATTGCTGGGTTAAAACAGCCAATTCGCTGGGTTTAAACAACCCAATTCGCTGGGTTAAAACAACCCAATTGCTGGTTTAAAACAGCCAATTCGCTGGGTTTAAACAACCCAATTCGCTGGGTTAAAACAACCCAATTCGCTGGGTTAAAACAGCCATTCCGCTGGGTTAAAACAACCCAATTGCTGGGTTAAAACAAGCCATTCGCTGGGTTAAAACAACCCAATTGCTGGGTTAAAACAACCCATTCGCTGGGTTAAAACAACTAATTTGCTGGGTTAAAACAACCCAATTGCTGGGTTAAAACAACCCATTCGCTGGGTTAAAACAACCCAATTCGCTGGGTTAAAACAACCCAATTGCTGGGTTAAAACAACCCATTCGCTGGGTTAAAACAACTAATTTGCTGGGTTAAAACAACCCAATTCGCTGGGTTAAAAAAACCAAATTCGCTGGGTTAAAACAACCCATTCGCTGGGTTAAAACAACCCATTCGCTGGGTTAAAACAACCCAATGGCTGGGTTAAAACAACCCATTCACTGGGTTAAAACAGCCAATTCGCTGGGTTAAAACAACCCAATTCGCTGGGTTAAAACAACCCATTCGCTGGGTTAAAACAGCCAATTTGCTGGGTTAAAACAACCCAAACACTGGGTTTGTCCATTTTCAAACAAACTTGGGTTGTTTTTAACCCAGCATTTTTTAGAGTGTGACTTGCGGGTGAGTGAATGATGACGAGTTTGCATCTATAATAGCATGCATTGTTCAATGATGTTCAAAATAAACCGTGGTCTTTAAATAAGAAGTTTGGCCCAAATGTACCCAGAACTGGATTGTCGCCTGGAAGCCTTCAGTACAAATCCGAACGGCAACAGCTTGATGAATGATCCTTCAAGGATCATAATCTAGCATAATTAAAACATAATGCAATATGTTGTTTTCCACCGTTAGTTTTCACCTCTTCCTTGCGGCACCTGAATCGACCCGTGACATGTTACAATTAGCGGGTTTTGACGCACGGCGTGGCATCTGTGAGGTGAGCGGCTTTAGTCACGCTGCAGTTACTATGGTGAAGTGCTATTTTCTCTCCGAGCCAAAAGCCGCCCATTTGCTGGAATACACAAGAATGCTTTTACCTTCTGCTTAGACATTAGCGCCATTAGATAGAAAAATCACAGTGAGTACAGAAAGCCCTTTTTCCTGCATGCGCTCCTTTTGTCTGCCTGTTGCTATGACAACACATCATGCCAAACAATACGGAGACTTGGGAAGATGGGTCACCGAGGAGCGTTTGGATTTGTGCCGATTACGGCACTCGACATCTGAGTTAGAGATCTTGAGTCAGTTTCCTCTGCTCTCCATCGCAAAAATAACATGACGTTTCTCTACAGCAGATACATTTATCTCTGAGAGTGTTTTATACAAGGAATGACAGATAAAATGCTATCTCTAACTCAATTCCAGAAACGTGATATAAAATCAAGACGGACGAAACATCGTCAGAAATATGCAGGACACAGAAGATGCTGGGGTTTAAAAGACAATTACTATTCAGTAGCCTAATAATATCATCGATTTAACTTCACTTACTACTGCTGATGAGAACAAAACAAACTGAACTGAGCTGTATAATGTTCATCAGCACTGTTATTGAACTGAAATGAGTCAACAATGAACTAAACTGAAGTGTATAATGGCATTGTTGTCTTTTGTAGAGCTGCTTTATTGCTGAATTTAATTCATTTTTCATTAATTTTCATTAATAGTTGATTAATTTTACAACATTAACACTGTTATTTTCCTGTTTTATTAAGCTGTTTTGAAAATATTTATTATATAAAGCACTATAGAAAGTTTTAAAAGTAATGCATTACAGTATTGAGTTACTCCCTTTTAAAAGTAACTAATTGTGTTAGTTACTTTTTATGGAAATTAATGTGTTACATTACTTTTGCATTATTCCCTAAAAAGTAACTAACTGCGTTACTTTGTTACTTTTATGGAAAGTCATGTGCTCTGTTATTTTTGCATTACTCCGTAAAAAGTAATTAATTGTGTAACTTAGTTACTTTTTATGGAAATTAATGTGTTACGTTACTTTTGCGTTACTCCCTAAAAAGTAACAAATTGTGTTACTTAGTTACTTTTATGGTAAGTAATGTGTTACGTTACTTTTGCGTTACTTTTGCCAATACAAACTCTATGCAATTATCAATCATATTTGACGATAGTGGTCCTGACAGAAATGTTACTTAGTTACTTTTATGAAAAGAAATGTGTTACTTTTGTGTTAGTCCATTAAAAAAGTAACTAATTGTGTTACTTAGTTACTTTATATGGACAGTAATGTTACATTACTTTTGCATTACTCCCTAAAAAGTAACTAATTGCGTTACTTAGTTACTTTTTAAGCTACTTTTGCGTTATTTTTTCTCACGTGGGCTGGGCTTGTTTGTTTTTTATTAACAAAAAACGTTTTTTGCCAAATATAAATGCCCTTTCACACCAAAAGTGAAATGAATAAGCCTCAGGCTGAAGGAAATGCAAATTCACACCTGTACAGTAGAGGGCGCAGCTCAAACAAACCTTGATTACGTAACTCATGTAATGCGTTACCCCCAACACTGGAAAGAAATGTGACTTGTGACTATCAACCGTGACCTCATACAACATTCACACTGCTGAAATAGAAACAGATTAAACTAATTAAATTCAGTTTGCTGGTCATGGTTGGTTTAAGCTGGTCTCCCAGTCTGACCAGGCGAGTTGTGCCCAGACCAGCTCGTTTAAGGCCAGCAGGCTCAAAATAGTTTATTTTCTCAGTCTATCTCTCTCCTCATGCTGGACATATTAATGGAAATTTCTGAGGTGAAACTTGTTTAATGGAATTAAATTCCCAGGGAAAGTGTTCAGACAGACAGTGAAGCGACGCTCTCGTCCTCGGAGGAGGTTTGAAATGAAGGGGAAGGAGTGACGCTTCAGAGTTCTTGTGTTTGTGACGCGAGTATTTCACACTCTAGTCTGTGATTTAAAGTATCGACGCAGGCGAGTTTCCATATGCACAAACGTGCTGCTCTTTCATAGTTCATTTGACTTAAATAGAGATGTTTATGTTCCACAACTTTTTCCCTGATGAAAATGAAAACACAAAGTTGTTATACAATAAGAATATACACCTTATTTCTAATGTAAGAGCGGCGCGGCCATTTGTAACTTCAATATGCGAGGCAACATTAACCGTAGCTGTTCAAAACAGCTCCATATTGCAAACTGGTATTTCTTATCATATTATTTTAATGTTGCCTATATTGTCGTAATTATAAACACAATGATTTGTGTAGCATAAATAATTTTACTGTTTGCACTCATTCTTCTATTATTCAGCAGCTAATGAATCTGAAGTTTCACGAAAAAGGTGGATAGAGCTATAAAATGCATGTGGAGCAGCTCAGATCATTTGATGAGAAATAATTGAGTATCCTGGCAAATCTGAGAAATCATTGTTGAGATCCCGAGACGCATGTAAGAAAGTCTTCCGAGTACATCCGAGAAGTTTCAGCAAACTTCTCCATTTGCTCTTCATTTCATCTCTCTGCTAAACTGGAGAAGCAAGTGATATTTTGAAGTCCAACTTTCCTGTGGGTTTTGAGCCTGTTAATTTCCCAGACTTGACATTTTCATTGTTTAATCTCATAGGTGATTATGTTTTATTGCGGCAATGCTCACTTTGATCATTTACGGTCTTTTTCCTTGAATATTTGGGACACATTTCATTAAACACACAGCAGGCTGCAAACCCCAAATAAAAGCAGCGGCATAAATAAAGCGATAACAGCCGCTCTTGACCCCGGAGACGATTTCTTCAGTGAACGAAGCACTAATGAACGATTCCCACAATGAAAGAGATTCAAAAGACAAAAAAAAGGAGGAATGTTAGAGCATCGGGCGATTCTCATTGCGACGGGAGGATGAAGCGTCGCTCTCGCCACCTGTTATTCAGCGCTGATGGCTCGTCGGCACGGTTAAGCTGCGGGCAGAGGATGGGTTCCAGCTGGGAGATGTGTTCACACATGCTCAGCGGCCCAGACACACACATATTAGTTTAATGAAATGTGTACAGATCGTAATTGCAGTAATAAGGGGGTGCTTCCCTCGAGGAGGCCTGCAAAAACAAGCCACATGCAACCAGGCAGAAAAAGAGCGAGAGAAAGATAAACACTAAACTCATTCTGTTCATCTGCTTTCAGGGGCCCGGGACGTTTTCGATGGTGGACGCTGAAGATCACAAAATAACTTAAGCATCTTACATATCATGCATTCTTTATATTGATTTTGTTAACTTGTGTTAACTTGAGAAAATGAGTGATTTGAAATTTGTGAAAATTGTTTAAAAGTAAATTCTACACCCGTTTTTCAGTGTACTAAATGCTTTAATGTCATTATATTATTATCATAATGCAGTGGAAATGTTCGTTTGAGACGGCTGGAAGCTCGTCATGATGAAGCAGCTTTGCATCATCACAGTCTGTTTGGCTCTTAAATAAAGAGGAATGCAAGTTTTTCCACAGCAGCAATAAGCACAGATTTGATTTGGAATACAGACTCCTCGTTCTCTCAGTCTCTCACTCACTCACACACTCGTTTAATACAATGTGCTGAACTGAATTCATAATTAATTAATTTTACAACATTAACACTGCTATTTTCCTGTTTTATTAAGCCGTTTTAAAAAATATTTATTATATAAAGCACTACAGAAAGTTTTAAAAGTAATGCATTAGAATATTGCGTTACTCCCTAAAAAGTAACTACTGTAATTGCGTTACTTAGTTACTTTTATGGAAAGCAAATGTGTTACGTTACTTTTGCATTAGTCCATTTAAAAAGTAACTAATTGTGTTACTTAGTTACTTTTTATGGAAAGTAATGTGTTATGTTACTTTTGCGTTTCTCACTAACAAGTAAATAATTGCGTTACTTAGTTACTTTTATGGAAAGTAATGTTACACGTTACTTTTGCGTTACTCCCTAAAAAGTAAATAATT